>JBAFWW010002208.1:0-49745 GCA_036873685.1 Agapornis canus
CGCGGCCCTCCCTGCCCGGCGGCTCAGGCCAGGCCAGGGCAGGGCAGCAGGGCCGGCGGTGAGCCTGTCAGCAGACCGCGGGCTGAGGGCTGCGCCCGCTTCTCCTGAAGAAACCCCGGCTCGGGGCCTCGGGGCCGTCGCAGGGTGCCTGTGGGAGGGGGCTGTCAGCTGCCCGGGGTGCGGTGCCGGGAGCGCAGGGGAAGGGCCTCAGCCTCCCTGAAAGCCTCAAGTTGGTTTGATGGGTGCAGAGCTGTTACCATGAGTGACCTCTGTTGAAGGAGTCAACCGAAAAGCAAAACAAGCAGAATGTATTTTTGATAAGAGTAATAATAATAATAATAATAATAATAAAAACTTTGCTGTTGGGTATGTCGTTATTCTGGTGTAAGTTAAACTGGGTTGGTTGAGGTATGAAGGTAAAGGTCCCTGTAAACGTCTCCCAATTAGTCGAACTGACCCTCAAAGTAATTGATTTAATAGACTGGTTATGAATCTTCCCTGCCAGCTGTTACAGTTTTGTATCTATGTCTTCTGCCTCTACAAAAGTGTGTTCCACAAAGGAAGAGGAGAAAAAAGTGGGAAGAAGATATAGTGGAACTGTTACTGAAAGTGCTGTCAAACACCCCAAATAATAAAAGCACCATAGAAGGCTGTGGTTTGAGTTTGTTCTGTTGTTAGTTTATTTAAAGTTATGGAGTCTTTCCCTAAGTTTCTGTTTGTAACAGTAAGGTAACTTGCAAGATACTTTGTTTATGTGTCCCTTTAAACCAAGTGAAAGGACTTTTGCTTTGTGTTACTTATTAATTGCTTTTTATTTTACTTGTGGAGTCTGACCTTAGGAGCAGTAAAGGTTATAGTCCCTTAAACTCCATCTGCAACTTGCTGTTTGTGAAGTAAATAGTGGTGCTGATTCATGGTAGATGAAGTGAAGGCTTCATCTTTGACTTAAATTGTACTGCTGTGACTCAGGCTGTAACAAACTGCAGGCTATTTTCTCACGGAAAAGCTAAGCTTGTAAAATACTTAGTATTAATTGATTAATATTCTTGATTACAATTTAATTGTATTTCAAAATGCCTTCACTAGGTTCATTCCAGCCAACGAATGAAATGATGCTCAAGTTCTATAGCTTTTATAAGCAAGCAACCCAAGGACCCTGTAACATTCCACGACCTGGATTTTGGGATCCGATTGGTAGATATAAATGGTAACTTTTTGTGAGTTCTTGTTTTGTGGTGGTGTTTGTTTGTGGGTTTTTTGGTGCTGGAGGGGTGTTTGATGTTTGGGTCTTTTCTTTTTTGGGGGGGGGGGGGGGTTTTGGGTTTTTTTTATTTTTTCGGGGGGGGGTTTTTGTGGTTTTGGTTTTTTTTTTTTTTGGGGGGGGGGGGTGTTTTGGGTTTCTATTAATGCTTCGAGTGGAGATATTTAGTAGAGTGGCGCTTGGAGAAAGTGTGTAGTGATTTTATTTCTCTTTTAAAGAATGACCACAACCTTTGATGTTTGAATTAATATTCTGTCTTGTGTTACAACTTTCTTGCCCAGATAACAGCTGCAGGTGAGAACAGTCCCTTGGGTTCTGCAGGTGGGCAGGTTTTGCTTGGGCAAGCATCATCACAGTATTTCTGCGTGTTTATCCCATGTTGTAGAATGAAATAGTAGGTGCTCTGCAGAATGAGTGATGTGTATGAGTCTGGAATTCTTCCTTCTCAAGTTTTCATGTATCATGTGAGCCTGAAATAAGTGTAAACTCTTTGACAGCTAATAATACAGCTTCAAGCCCTTGTATGTCTCTGTGGTAGCTCAGTGGTAGGGCTTCCCACCGTATTTTCCTTGTGCTAAGAAGACTTTTGACACACCAGATTGCTGAGATCTGTTTGAAAAGCCACCTGAATGCTATGTTTGTTATATTTTAGTAAAGACTTATCCTGAAGTACAAGTATCATTGCTGTCTTTATGGTCATGGTTGTCTTGTCTTGGGATCTGTGAAATGATTCCTTTGACTTCCCTAACCCCCCCACCCCCCACCCAGCCCTTCTTCTTGCCTTCCTTTCTCCCTAAGTCAAATTAAAGGGTCTATCTTTGCAGAGGATTGGGGCAGTAAGCTTCCTAGAACCTGGCTGGTTGTAGCTGAAACATGAACCTTGGAGTTTTGCTCTAAGTGGGACAAATACTCTGGCAAGAGGGAGGGAGAGTGACAAATCAAAGAATCAAATGCAAGACTGAGTATGGAAATCTTTTATTCCAGTCTCTGTTCTGACATATTCCTTGTGCAATACAGATAAATCGGATTTGAGCTTTCTGTGTTGCACAGTTGGAGAGAAGGAGATTTTTCTAGGTCATAAGTAGCTACTGTGGTAACTGGGGATGATGGCTAAACTGTTCGAACTTGCTGACAACTGTTTCCAAGTGCTGGCTGAAGTGTCTGTGCCTGATCTTTTTCTGCAGCAGAGAGTCTTAAAAAATGCAGTTGATGAAAAGGGAAATGTGTTTGTTTCGTATCTGGGCTTGTTAACAGATTACTGGGTACAAGATGATAGTTGGTTAGCAAGGAGCTCTTCAGTCCCCAGGCTTTTCAGTTTGTTGCGTCTCTGTTGACGTACCACTAGATGATTATTGTCGCAAATTATATATTTGGACTTAGAAAAGTGAATTGTTGTTGCATTTTACTTGTATGAGAGGAACTTTGGGCATTACATAATTGACCTACTTAAGGCCAGGCCTAAAAAAATCTAGTAGGCCCTGGAGACAGTGAAGATGTATGCGGCTTTCTTTCCTAGGGATGCGTGGAGTGCCTTGGGAGACATGTCCAAAGAAGAAGCCATGATAGCCTATGTTGAAGAAATGAAAAAGGTAAGTGTATTAATGGGTGGGAGGGATCTTCTAGAACAAATATTCCAGAAATAAATTAGGGAACATGAGGGGGTTCTTGCTGACTGCCACTGTCAAAGCTCCACATAAGTTATTCCCTATGTGAGCCATTATGTTTCAGTACTATGCTGTCTGGCCCACAGGGAGAAGAAAATTAGGTAGTTCCTTCCAAAGCTGTAGAATTTTGGTTGTTTTCAGAGAAACAGGAGAGCTCTAGCTGATAGGAAGCTTAAATGAAAGAGCTAAAGAAAGGTAAATCATGGTAAGGGGAGCAGTGGAGATAATAGTGGAACTTAAAGTACAACAGAAGAAAAGCTGATTTCCTGCAAACTGCCTCAGCTCTCAGAGTTGAGAGAGAGGTTACTGGTGCTTACCTTAGAAAGGAAAAAATAACCTTCCAGAAGGACTTCAGGAGCAAGATTCTCACTGTCATGACTGGAGGCATGAGTATAATCAAATAGGTAGTCTTTGATTTTTTTATTTTATTTTTCTAAGAAGAATCGTAGAATCATAGAAAAGTTAGGGTTGGAAAGGACTTTAAGATCATCTAGTTCAGCAGCCTGAATTTTCTGTATTTGTCATGAAACTATTCCTTGTATATAATAGTTCTAATTATTATATACATATATATATGATTGCAACTGAGTAGTTTGGTTTGTCTTTTTTGGCATAGATGTGTAATGCAAACAGTCACAGTTATTAAGCAGGAATTTCAGCATTAACTGAAATAAACATTCAGAATTAAAGTAATTGTCTTTTATTAACTAACTCTTCACTGCAGTCTTTTCACTGAAGCTCTTCTAGGTGGCCTTTCCAGTTTAAAGATTGTTTACTGTCAATCCAGATAAAAGTATTATTGTAATGAGATTAGCATCAGGGAGAAAATGTAAGTTCTACTCTGAAGACACTTGCTTTTCTCCTGGGCCACTATCTTGACATTGATCTCTTAACATGTCTAATTGTTGATACAATGAAAACTTCTCCTAGGCATGGAAATGGAGCCTGACTACTGTTCTTCTTCCTGTCTGCAATTTTGATAATTTAGTTCCTGATGGTGTTAATGTAGTTGCTTTAAAATGAGAAATAAAGAACTCCAGAAAACACAGAAAGCCAAATATTCATCTGGTCAAAAATCCCACTAAATTTTAATAGTCCTGTTTGAATGTGTACTACAAGGTTTAGTACTTTATTTTAAATGTCAGGCTCAAAATGCACTAATACTGAAGTAGAGAATCTTACTTTTTTGGTGCAGGTCATTGAATTGCATTGATTTGGTCAGGACACTAAAACTTAAAGTGTACTCAGTTGACTCTAGTAAAGCACAAATATTCTGCCTCTGAACAGATTACATGTAGGGATTGGAGAGTAAATGGCTTCTTGCCTCACTCTGCTTTGAAACTGGGGAATCTGTTTACCCTGCTGTGGTGCTGTTTCAGCTCTCACACTGGAAATACTAGCTTCAGCTTTTCCAACCCAATTGATTCTACTTGAAATGTTCATGGAAGTGCATTTCAAATGGATCCACTGGGTTGTTTTATCAGCACATACTGCACTAATCCTTGTGGTGTTACTATGGGCATTCTGCTGTTGCTGCATAGGTATCAATGTCTAAGGGGGCAAAACCCCACTTGTATACTGATACTACAGGACTGTATTTAAGGGTGTATAACATTGTCATATTTCCCCGTTGCCCCTCTGGCATGTCCCTACCATATGCACGTCATGGTTGGGCTACATATGCTTCAGATGACCCTGTCACAAAATACTTTTTATTATAAACTTGTTTGTGGGGGTGTTTTTGTTAGTTTTTTCCCTTCGTGTGGTAGCATTGAAAATGGCAGCTGTTGAGGAATGTGTCTAGGTGAGGTTTGGAGGTGCTGGTGGGAGATGAACAAACATGTCTTGGTCTTAGCTAAGAGCTCAGGTGCATTTTGTTTAAGCTTAATCTAACCTCCAAGTAGCATATCTGAAGTTTTATATTGAAATACTGTTCAATTGATTTACATTTCGGATATCTTGGTTTGGTTTATGTTAAAAATGAGTGATACCTTGGCATAAAGAAAACTGAGGACTAGATGGTGTTTTTAATTTAAAACAAGAGTCTTCATACATGAATTGTCTGACATCCAAAGAGAACAGTAATAAGGACTTCCAAATTTTAAGAGTGCATGTTATGCCCAGTGGCTATATAAGTAAGCAACTGGTTCTGTTTGTGGAAATATTTGCTCTTTTTCTTGCTCACCTAAAAGCTAGCAATTACAAAACTCTAGCAGAAACTGTGTGGTGAGGCTCTAAGAATTTCTCCAAGAGTGTATTGAAGTGTGTTTAGACGAAGAGCAGTTAATTGCAGGCGTCATGGAAATAACATGTATGAAACAATTTACAGTGCAGGCTGTAGAAGTAAATTCATAGCAAATACAAGTGTTATTCTAGAATAGGCTTCTTGTTTCTCTCAATGTTATTAAAGTTAAAAAAGTAACTAATTAAAATCACAGAACTGCCCTGGCTCTGGTTTGTATCCAGCTCAGTGTCTCAGCATAGAGCATTTCTCCCTGAAAAATAGGGAATGAATGATATAGGTTGAATAGATTGGAGAAGTGGCAATGAAACTGCAGATTGATAGGGTTATTGTGTCTTTGTATCCTGGATTGGTTTGCAAGTGTTGACTTGTTACCTGTTGATTGTTAGCCTGCCTGGCACTCCTGCTTTGTGAAGTAATGCTGTAGCTTTTGCTGCTTCTGCTTAGTGATATGCTTAGTGCTTTTGAGCAGCATGTTCTGTGGCAACTTGTATCTCCATCTGTTGCTTTCTTGGTGCTCTTCTGGAGGAGGGGGTGTACTGTAGCTGTTAATTTGCTTCTACAGACTCTTTTCCTATAGCTTTTACCTCTTTAAAAATAATAATAAAAAAAATAGAGAGCAAATGAGGAACAAAGCTATTGGCAAAAACCTTGGTTGAAAGGACCTTAACACAGAATTCAACAATAATATCATAGAATCATTGGAACAGTTTGTGTTGGAAGATATGCTTTTAGAATAATACTTATTAAATCTCTTCTATTTAATCTACTTTAGATGTAAGATTTTTTTATTCCTGTCAGATGATTGAAGGTATTGCTTTTTAAACTTAAAATAAAGGAATTTTTATTAAAGTAAGAGGTCCAAGTGACTTCAAGAGCAGAACTTGGTTCTAGTTTGCTGCTCTTAGTTCTGGTTTGCTCTTCTGTCTTTGTATCATCCCACTTTTGCTATATTCTGTTGGCAAATGCATTAGCTCTGCCATCTTCTCTTCACCTAAGGAAAGCTAATACAGCTAGTTCAGATTCATGAGTGGTAGATTAATTTTATATTGTTTCCCTTTAATAAAAACAAAATAAAATGAGAATAATGCGAGAAGTAATTTGGTGAAATGTTGTACAATGACCAGCATTTTCTAACATCAGTTGAAATGAATGAATCATGAAATGCTGTTTCATAAGATGCTTCATATTTTGGACTTGTGCAGATTCTTGAGAGTATGCCAATGACGGACAAGGTTGAAGAATTACTACAAGTAATAGGCCCGTTCTATGAAATAGTAGAAGATAAAAAGAACAGAGGATCTGACCTAACCTCAGGTTCGGACAAATAACTTCCTTTATACTACTAATAATCACAACTCCAGAGTTTTGGGGGCCTGTTTTCTGGAAATGATTTTAAAGCTAAACGTTGCATCTTTCTGTTCATTCTCTTTACCATATGGCAGTTCGAATGGAGAAAGTCTCTAAGTATTTGGAAGGTAGGAATAATAAATTATGTGTATGTCCATCTCTTCCATCATTTTGGTGCTGTAGTAACTTCCTGCTAACAGCCATAACTTCTGGGCTTGCCACCTCATTAGGCTGGATTGTGTTTTATTTCACTTTTGTGGTACAAAACCCAGGTAGACCCGGGCAGCTGTATCCTTAATCCTTGCCTACAGGCTCTTTAAGCTGCTGAAGGGAAGCCTCTTCCCCCCAAAAAAAGAAGAGTATTTAAAACAGCTCCCGCAGTCAAATCTAGTTTCTGCTTTTCCATTAGTAAAGGAACAATTAATGTGTCCTGCTACATCCTGATGTAGCTGTGGAGTATCAGATCGCATGCAGAGTTGGTAATCCAGGTCTGCCATCTGATCTAAAATTTAAAGGAATCCACAGTTGAAACCCATGGTTTTCTATGTACTTGAGAAACTATGATTGAAGAATACAAGATGGGTTTGTGAAGTTAAGTATTCTGAGGCTCAAGTTCATGAAGTGGATATCTATTTGAACATTTTAAATCTCTGACAAGTGGCAAACCCAGTGGTGTCATAGCTGCATAAAAATCAGCGTGGTGATTTTTATGTAGCAATACCATTGTGAGAACTTTTTGATAATAGCCATTATGTGACAGGTAATATGTTCATAAAGTTGTAATACAAGGCTTATGGTTGTTTTAACCAGGCTTAAAATTACAGTTAGAAATTGAAATGCAACAGGGTAAAACTTGAAAGGACTTTAAAAAATGAGTCATTGCACAAATTAATTGGTTTGAGGTGCTTAAGCAGTAGGAGTCAACTGGTTAAATTGCCTTCTGGATGTGACATGCACCCTGCCTTAAAGGAGTGAAGTTTTGATTTTGACTTTTTATCAAGTCTCAGAGAAACAGAAATAGTTGCTCATTGTTTTTGAGGAAGGATAATGGTAGATGTTTTTAAATGCCCATTTGGAAAGCTGTGTGACTTTTTTCCTCAACTGTATGCTTCATATCTGGGGTTTAATGAGCTTGCCTGACAGCTGGATTGACAGGCAAGATTGTAAGAGTATCAGTAGATTCAGGTTGGTGATCTGTGTAATTCAGATCTACCTGGACTTGGTGTCTATGGCACTGTGCCAAAAGCTGCTTTTTTAAGTGACTAATTTAGGCAAATGGTGAATCACAGAAGTTAAACAATACCTGTATCAATAACATACTGGTCTTTAAAGCTTACCCATAAGGCAGTGCAAGTAAAACAGAATAGCAAATTGCAGCTATTTCTTGCCCTGTTAATGTTGCAATAAATCTGGTTATATGTCATCATCCATACAGTTTAAAACTGCCACAATGAATTAAGACAGAATTTTCACAAAGTCTATTGTATGTTATAACTTTACCATTGCCGTTAAGACATTGAAATCCTTTCTTCAGGGCTCTGGCCACTTCTCCAAGTAAAAGAGAAGCTGGAAATAATTATTGCTGTTTACAGTACAAGTCTCAAATTAGTTTACAGTACAAGTCTCAAATTAGTTCACAGAAGTAGGGGAAACATGAGTACCTTCAATCTTCCATATTCATGCTAAAGAATAGAACCAGTGTGCCCAAGTCTGTGTTGAGGTGGTATAGGCACTGGCAACAATGGTTTTAAAAATTTGAGACATTGTTATGTTTGGGTTGCATTAGTTTTTCCAGTCTTGTTTGTTCCATTGTTTCTAAGCCCCTACTCTCTGTAGCTTCTGTTGTGGAGGGTGTTCCTTTTTCATGGGCAGGCAATTGGTATGTTCTGAAAACTGGGACCCTTCTCTTGTGTACAGTTCATGCATGTACTGCCCCACCTTCTGGCCCATTCTAGTTTGAGTTCACCTTTTGTTCTTCTGTCAGATTTTAATCTGTATGAAGATTGTTAATTAAGAATTGCATACTATTTCCTCAATATCAACAGTATTCTTGAACTAGTTGAAAGGATTGTATGGAAGCTTAGTGTGCATCAGCTGTGACTGGTGTATTGTCTCTAGCAGGTTGGCCTCAACAGAAAAGTGTAGCCTTTCAAAACTGTATTTCTACTCCTTGTGGTTTCATTGAGAATGTCTAATGCAAACCATTGAACTGCTGTCTTCCTGGATCAATAGAGCTTGTGGCTTTCCTTAATAAAGAGCACTTAAGACTGACATGCCAGCATTAAAATGACTTGTAACATCTACCAGATAACTAGGACAAACTTGCCAGATCCACGGGTTACAAATATCCAGACTTGAGTGGGTTGGTAAAGAAAGGAAACTGGAGAATTTCTTCCAGTGGGCTCAGCAAATCTGAGGGGTATTTGAAAACTGTATGACCTGGGTAGTGTTTTGAAGGCTCACTCTGCAGCTGTGTGAGAAGCTTAGGTTCTCTGGAAAATTCAGTCAGTAGTCTCTTTCTGACGGGTATGGAATACTACTTTACAGAGAAAATTACTGAGAAATCATTTTCAGGTACATAAAATCCTAGGCATCAAAGAAGAAAGTGGGCTTTTAGCTGTCATAGTGCTGCAGAAGAGAATAGGCAATACTTGCAGTTTTGCAGAAGGACCCTTTTGTTTGCAGCTGCTGGAAGAGTAAGTTGGAGGGATGCTTTAAAAGTGCAATCTTTTTAACTTTTTGCCTTTGCTAATAAATTCATAAAAATTCACCTGTTGAAGCCAATGCTGAAAAGACAAGCTTCAAAATACCATTGTTCAGGGAATCTGAAGTGTTCAGAATGGGCATTCAAGCTTTTTTGTTACGTTATACCTGAAGGAGCCAAAGATGGGCTAGAATTGGCACCTTACTGATCTGATACTGGGTGAAAAACATCAAGAGTTTCAGAGCCAGCTTGTCCTTCTGAATGTTTTGTGGATGTTTTCTTCTTCCTGAATGTGAGTAAATCCAAAGCAGAACAAGAAAATCCCTCCCTGACAGGCCCACACTGAGTTACCTCAGCAACTAAGCAAAGTATCTGGAAATTGTTCACAAGTTCTTCAACAGAATTTTCATGTGTACTCCTCCTGCTTTGTGACAAGGCATTTAATCTGTTTTAAAATCCTGCTAAATAAAGATGACCCTTTGCCTTTATGTTGAGTAGTAGTATTCTTTGTAAGCCTTTGTGAGGATTATGTTGCTTCCAGTAATGATAAGTTACGCACTGCAGAGGCTGCGGAAAGTTTCGGCATGATAAGAGTCTTAAACTTTGTCGTCTTAATGACTGCTTTTTCTCCTGAAAACTTTGCTCCCAGCTGTCTTGCAGTTGCACAATATGAAGCCCTGTTGGAGCAAGGTGACTCATTGCTGCATAGGCAGACTGTGGGCAGCACGGATGGCGGTGTAGCATGTTGCTGCTAGGAGCCCATAGGGGACCCTGCTTAAGTAGCAGCTTGTGCAAATGGCAGAAGTTAGCCTGACTCACAGGCAGATACAGCTATGTAGCAACTTGCTCAGTGCCTTCCCCCATTGGATATGGGAGCTAGGTTTAAAAGAGGATACTCACTGAGGCTTGTGTGCTTTTAAAACAAACAAATACATGTATAAAAACTTGTATTTCAAAGGCAGTAGTTAGTACAGGACATAGGTCATCTTGGAGGAAAGAACTGCTTGAAAAAAAGGGACTCTGTTCTTTATTACTTTCCAGGCAGAAACACTTTCCTTAGTCTTAAAATACAATACATTTTCTAACTCTACTTCTGTAGATTACATATGATTAGTTTATCTTTTCAAATAGTTTTATTTTCTCAAAGGACTTTTCCAGTTACTTTCAACATCCTTGCTTTGTAAAGGAGCAGTTGGTGGCATGCTTTTCCTGCTTATTTCTGGCCTCTTCTGTGAAACATCCTCTATTTTGTAAACTCAGTTTTTCACATCTGTCTGACTTCAAACATACTGGCTAAGCTTATTTCCTTCATTTTCCACCTTTTTTCCCTAGGATTTTTACGGAACTGTATGGCTGCGAGTCTTCTTAATGCTTTGTAATAAGGGGGAAAAGAGCTAAACCCCTTGCTAGTCTGCAACTGCTGTGCTTCAGTAGGGTATGTTAAATGGGTGGCAGCACCACAGCGAGGAGGTGCATCAAGGCAGGGCAAGCATGGGGCAGGAGAAGCCAATGGGTGGGAGAGGTTTTTATAAACTTGTCCTTTAAACTACTTCTCTTCTAGTTTCCAGCGATTATCTGTAATCTTGACTATAGCTGCTCGCTTGTATTCAGGGAGGGTACTGCAAAACTTACTATACAA
The DNA here is from genome assembly GCA_036873685.1 of Agapornis canus. Lineage (NCBI taxonomy): Eukaryota > Metazoa > Chordata > Aves > Psittaciformes > Psittacidae > Agapornis > Agapornis canus. The sequence goes on from JBAFWW010002208.1 coordinate 10,861, forward strand.
AATCCTTTTGTCAATATCTTGGGCATTCAATATCTTACCTTCAGAAGCATCTAGAGCATTATCTGCAGCACTGGCTGCAGGATGGGATTATTATAGGATTAAGGGCTGGGCCAGCAAGTGCCCAAGTCAGTGGAAAGTCTCAGGGAGATACGGATCAGTGTCTCAACAAGCTGTGGCTTGTCCTGTTGCAGGATGTACCTGCTTCAGGCTTTCCAGCTCAAATCTGAGCTTATTTTGTGACTCGACTTCAAACTGATGATTTTACATCAGTGCTCTCTAACAGTGTTGGAAAATTAGGGCAGAGCATCATCGCTCAAGCCTGAGGATATCAACAGTTCTTCTGTTATACAGAGTAGTAGAGAACATATCAGCACAGGGTGAGCAGCAGTATATCCCAGTGTGAAAACATAACATTAAAAATTGTGGGTTTGGTTTTTTTTAGTGGTGGGAGCTAAGAGAAGCTTTCCTCCATGAAAAGCAAAGCAAAGCCTGTCTTTATTCTTTATTCTTTTTCATGCTGGATTGAGTGAACAGTAACTGGTTTTGTGCATAATTGGTCTTTGGACTCGGATTTGCTTTTGTTTCTCCAGCCAGAGAAAAGTTCCCTGCAAAAGGGAGAATAAATTGTCAAAAGCTCTTCGGGTTTGGGGAATCTAGCAACGTACCCACTTGCTATAAAATGCTGATTTCTTATCTTTAGAGGTCTCACTTGTGTCAGATCTTGTGATGAGAGAACTGAAATCCAGATTTCTTGCACCTCTGTCCTACAAAGGCAAGCGGCAAAGAAGCAGGAGACAGAGGTATGGGAGGCTGGGAAAGAACAGATGTAAGCAGTCATGTCTTGATTGCTCTCAGAAAAGTGCCCAGTGGGCATGGGCTGGTGTTCCATGCATAACTTTGTTACAGCAAAACAAATTACTTTAATCATAGCCTCTAAGATGCATGGAAAAACCATCTGTGTTAAGCACACACACTGTTCAGCCATCTATGTTATCGATGAGACTGGGAACAGCTGTTCAGCTGGTGGGCTTGGAGTAAGTGGCAAGAGAGCATGATCTCTGTGTTATTTTCTGTTTGTTTTGGGTTTTTTCTTGTGCAGGGCAAAACAAGTTTTGATTCAGGCTGCAATATATAGACCAGAGTTTCTGGGCGATGAGTGACTCAGCAATACGGGCTTTTGTTGCTTTCAAGCATCATTCATTTTTCTTCATAGGGTCCTGAGTTTTCTGTATTCATGTTTGGTATTTTCTGGGACAAAACTCAAGAGCGTAATGCTCCTCTACTTGTCCTGCAAAGTGTAAGTTCCAGCTGCTGACAGTATCTCTTCCACACACAAGAGAGCTTAGCAAGTCCTGCTCATTCTCCCAGAGCAAAGTAGAACCAGACATGGGGCATCCTGAATCCCAGAATGATCTTGCTATTCTTGCAAGTTCCTATAAATATCAAAGCAGCAGCTATTCTTACTGTTTGTTCTCACTTGGGATTGTTGGCGAAGGTGCTGACAGGAAGTTGGCATAGCCTGGATCCATTGATCTTGCTGCGCATGCACCACATAACTGAGCTGCCTGTGCTTGGTGGCCCCGCACTCTGGATGTCTAGTGGCCATCATGGAGATACCTGCCAGTTCTGGGAATGCCTGCAGGGCAGCTGCTGTTCTGGGCTGCTCTGTAAGGAAATCCCAGGCAGAAGGCTCAGGAGTATCAGGGGGGAGGAAAATGCATTTAAGTCAACCCCAAAACTTGGTACCCTTGTTTGAATGGACATAATCTGAAAATTCAAGGGAATGTGTACTGTTGGTATGGATGGAGGTGTGAAACTCTGTACCTACTGAGAAGTGTAAAGGTCCAGGCTGACCAGTAAACCTAAATACCATACATGCAATTTAATAGAAATGTCTGAGGAGCTGCTATTGTCTCTATGTGTTCTTATCCACAAACAATTGTTTTGATGTTTATAAATGGTAAATAAAGACAAGAATATTGTTGATTAAATTGTTTCATGAAGCAGTGGCATGTCTTGGACTGTAACAGCTTGAGAAGCACCTAACCAAAGAGATGAATGATGGCAAAACAAGGCTGCAGTCTTTTGGAGTATAATAAAAGAAAAACAAAAAGGAGAAGAGGCTTCTTTTTCTGTTGTAGGAAAGGTTAGGAAGACTAAACAACAAAAAAGGAAAACTGTAGAGGGGAAGATCTGGCTGCCATAATCTATGTGCTTAGGGAATACATTTTTTCAGGGAACTTAATGCTTTATGCGCTTAAAAGTGATAAAACAGTGGTAGTTAAATCAAGGAATTTTATGTTTTTCTGTCTCTTATTTTTAACAGAGCCTTCTAAAAGCTCTTTTTATTTGCGATGGCAGCTTGTTTCAGTAGTGTAGAACAGATGTTACAGAGCAGGCTTGGCCACTGGAAATTTTCTTTGTAGCGTGCTATATTAAAAAGAATGGAAGGAAATGAAGGTATAGAAACTCCTGTTCTTGTAGCTGAAGAGCTCATTGCTCCCAGATGCTTGCATGTACCCCCCCGTTCTTACTGCAGTCACTCTGTGCAGTGGACTTCTTTCAGTATTTTGGTACATCGGTTTCAAAAGGGAGGTGGAGACTTGTAACCAAGTGTATTGGCAATGGCAGAACATGGTTGCATAAACTTGGAATTGAAGGAGGGAGCCTACTTGGATCAATACCAAGCATGAAACATTGTGTTGTGATGGCAGGAAAAGAATCCCTGTCACCTGATTATCAAACCAGTTCTGTACAGCATATAGGCCTCTGAGACTCAGCATAAAAATATTGACAAAGTTTGAGTCTGCTTATGGTATATTACAAAAGCACATTGTTTTTAAGTGATGAAGGCATACACAGCTAGTTAAATGCTTTATGATCTGTTTTGCCTGCTTTTGTAGATTGTCTTGGCATCACTGGTACTCAAAAAAGAGTGTAAGGCACTGTAGGACTTGTGGGAGGGTACTGTGTTGTGCTGAGCCAACCATCAGTACAGCTCCAGCAGTGCATGTTAATTTTGTATTAGAATTGTGTACCTCATGAAACCAAAAATACAAGGCACTTGAGAAAATGCTGCTAGGCCAGGTTTGGTTTGTAAAATGCCCCTCAAGCTGGGGCAGATCCACAGAGGTATTTAAGCTCCGAACTCCTATCTGGGTAGCCAAACTTGCCTTGAAATATGTGAGAAGTTACAAATCAAATACATGATTTTGAGAAACTTGGCCCATGATACAGTTCACTGAGAAGAATGGTAGTGCTGCATTTAAGGAAGTCTATTTAGAATTACTCTAAGGAAATCTCTTAATAGAGCTGACACAAGTAAAGAAACACCCAGTAAAAGCTTGTAAAGTGGCTGTGTGTCTGTTCTTCACATCCTTTCCATTTCACCATATTCTTTTGTTAAATCGTTCTTCCGTTTGCATGCTGCTACTATTACACAGCTCTTACTGTATAGCATTAAAAAGCCCCCCAACAATTCAGGCTTTTATGGAATTTAAATCCTGGGATGACTGTAGAGCAGTACAGCTTTGATGTAGAAACGTGACACATATCTCCCAGTTGAGTGTTGTAGGCAGCAAGATGAAAATAAACTAAGATGAATTCTGTAGTATCTAAGCCAGAGCAACAGAAAAAGCCAATATTTTGCCTGCATTGGATGTGGGTAAAGGAAAAGAGCAAAGTGGGGGAGGATTAGCACAAAGTAAATAAGTTTTAAAAGCTTGCTTGACTTACATCATGTATGCTACAAGAGACATTCCACAGAGAATTAACCTACAGCATTAACCTACAACAGGGGCTGTAGACTTCACTACTAGTTGGCTCTGTTTAGTCGTGAACCCTGTCACACCCAGTATGGGCTATCACTGCTGGTTTGTTAGCAGATGCTGCTGTTTGTTAGAGGATGGAAGCATGCTCTGTGTTTACCATGTAGTAAAAGCCCTGATGAGGACAGCAGTGTACAGGTTCTGAGGAAAGGTATGCAATTAAGTGTGGTATTTCAAGCGGCCAGGAGTCTACAATGCTGTGTTCTTCAGTCTCTGCATCAAAGTGACACCTCTTTACAGTCTTTAGGAGCACTGTTGCTGAGAATAACTGTGGAAGGAATATGGTCCTGATGGATTTCAGCTCTTTGGGTGTCCCATGGCATGATGGTGTATATCTGTCACTCTTGGTACTTTCTCTCAGTTCTCCCTCTTTGTTTAAATATATGTGATGTATCACTTGGAAGTTTCCCCAAACGAATAAACCTCCTTACTGAGATTAAGTGGGGAGAGAACATGCTAAAGTATTCAAAGACCTTGCCTACAAAAAAGTGTGAATCTTAAGGAAAAAGCTTATGGTACAGCTGGGACTTTTTCCCATATCGTTGGTAGGGTGAGGAGGTTTGCAGTTTTAATTCACCTTCTGTCACAGCTAAATGTTCCTCCTAGTCTTGTCTTTCCTGTTTACTCCCACGACTGGGCAGGACACAGAGGGTGATGGCTGTCTTAATGTGCCAAGGGAGCTATGTCTGCACTCAAAAGCTCACCCTGTGAGGACTTAACTGCTACCTTATCCTCCTTACATTGCTGCTTCTCAGAAGAACATCTTGAGAACTGGGTTTCACAACAAATGAAACATTCTCATGAGAAATAAACTGGGAATATGTTGGTGTTTTTCTTTTGTGAAACAAATTTCCTTGCAAAATAGAAGTGTTCTTCAGTGAGGAGAAAATGCGTGGTTGCTTATATTCCTGCCTGTGAGACAGACCATAGCTTTTGCAGTTCTCTTTTTACAAGAAAGAATCATATTTTAAATCTTCAGATAGAAGTTGGATTAAATCAATATAAAACAGTGATGCAGGGTGACCACAGAACCTTTACCTTGCAATGAAACTAAGGTGAACAGGATATTCAACATTTATTCCTGTACAAGAAATTAGGGTGTGTGTGTGTGTGTTTGCTTGTGGGTTTTTCTTAAAACCACACTATGGATAAGATTTGAAATTAGAGGAATGTGGGAATCCTCCTTGCAAGATTAAAGCAGAAACCCCTTAGCTCTAAATTATCATGCAGCAAAGAAAGTGGCAGAGCTGGTTTGGCAACTGCAGTATAATTATTATTTTGCTGTTTAATGTTAAGCCTAAATATAAGAATTAATCGTTCAAGGTTCTGACAAGGAATGTAGGAATTATGCAAATGGAATGCTGTGGTGACAGTTGAAACAGTCAGAATTCAGCCTTGGAGTCAACATGTAAACTGTGTGTCTTGCAGAAACTGTCCTCTCTTTGTACTTTAATCACTGTCCTAACCTAGGAGGCTTAAATGATCATCAGGATGTACTTAAGCATATCTTTTTTACAGGAGCTGGTAGGATTGTCCCTTAAATTGTTCATGTTTGTTAAGAATCTTTATCTTGCAGTTCTTTGTACAGTCAGAGTCAATTGTTTGTGATCCTCAGAGCTATCAAAGAAGTGAAAACCAAGGATTCAGCAATTTGTCCATTTCAAGATTTGGGGTTTGGTTTAAATTTTCATGTAATTTGACATGCAAACAAATGCTCAGTGTATTTATTTCATCATCTTTTTCACTGAAATCATAGAATTTATTTCCATATGCCCATTGCTAGATAAAGATCTGTATAAACATGAGACTTCTTCCCACCTTTTGTGTCTGCTTGTATTGCTACAGGAGAAGATGCATGGGATATTGTGTTTACCTCTCCAGAGTCCTGTGTGCTCAATAATTGAATATAATATTTCAGAATTTTCCTTTGAATGGAGAGCATTTTTGAAGCATTTCAGCCCAAAAGGGAACTTCTATAAAACCACTGACTTCTGGGTTTAACAGAACATGGCCACATAGGTCCTGGGTAAAATGTTGCTGCAGCCATGCTGTAAGTTTGGGTAATAATCTTGGTCTGAGACTCAGTAGTTAGAGTGTCTGTCTCCCACCAGCAGGCTTCCTCAGTATCATTGAGAATCTGTTCACCAGTGGTCAGGCACTCTGTGTTGGACCACAAAAGCAAAACATTAAATCAGTTAAGGAAGAGCTTACAGAAATGAAGCGGGCATTATTTGGTACATCTTCTAATGTGGAACTACTTGTGTAGAGCTGACTAATAGTCTGAGGGTAGGGAGGGTTGCATGTTTGTTTCTTCCCATACAGCTTTTTTTCCGTCTTTGTTTTTTTTCTTAGACCTTAGTAATGTCATGAATTCCACTCCGAATATGAAGGCTGTGAATGGAAAAGCTGAAAGTAGTGATAGTGGAGCAGAATCGGAAGAAGAAGGGCTTCATGAAGAGGAAGAAAAGGAAATGCAGCTAAATGGAAAGGGTATGTTTCCTGCACTTAGACCATTGTTTCTTCTGAAGTTATGTTTTGCCACCTAAGTGGCAGAAAATCCCAAAGGATCATGAATGCTTTACTTGTTCAGGAGATTTAGATGCAAACGCATGCAGATGCATGTGTGAGAAATGGCAGTTTCTTTCAACCTGGATTATAAGATGCAGAACTAGGACAGATCTGTGAGCTATGCCATACAATTTTTGACTCAGCTAAAAAGTCTTGTCAATAGGTAAGCTAAAAGTCTATACCCTGTACTTTTTGATGCCCGTGCTGTTTGTGAGAGCTGTGAGTCGATACGTGGACTGTAACAGTAGAACTGAAAATCACGTTTTTTCCTTTCAGAGATTCATTGAGGGGGTCCATAAAGACTTTTGAGGAAAACCACCATCAAGTGAAAACCAAATGAAATTACATATTTAGAATTCTACACAGGTTTTGACCTCCAAGGACATGAGGATTATTATTTAATTTATCAGAGAGACCTACTTGGGATTTGCTTTCCTTTGTTTTTAATATCATCTGCTCTTTGTGCAAGTTAAACTTGATATTTACACTTTTTACAAGAACAGAACAATCCCTGCCAATGCAAATCTGTTTTGTTCTGCAGATACATTGAACTTAGCCCATCAGACTTAGCTACTTGAACAAGTATTTTGAGTATTGCAGGCACAGCGTTCTATTTGCAAGGTTTTCTTGTTCTTTTACAGACTTTAAGAACGAGAAACCAGAATCAGCAGATGCTAAGGATTTCGAAGCTGTTGTCACTAATGGCAGTTACAAGGACGGTCTTACCACAGACATGCAGAATGGCATCCAGACCAAATCTGCCCTGAATGGCTTGAACCCAGAAGAAGAAATAAAGAAAACTGAGCCAAGCCTAGGAATAGTAAACAGCATCCACCAAGGTAATGTCCCTGGAAGACCGTGTTTTCATTTGCACATGTTTTTCATGGAAAATAATTCTTTTCTTGAAATCTTCATCCTGGGATTCAGAGACCAGCATTGGTGCCTTTCAGTTGTAGAAACATGAAGAAAGAATACTTGAGAAACAAAAAGTAATACCATGAGGCTTTCTTTTAGGGTCTCCTGCAGAAAGAGAGATGAATTCAGAGACAGGGGCTCAAACGCAGAGAAATACAATTGCTTTCTTTTGAAATCATTGTATTATCAATGCAAGTACTACCTGCCTTTGCAAGCTAATCTGTAGTAAAATGAGAAGCACCAATATTTTACTTGTCATTCTCAAAGGTTGAACATATTATACATGTGGGTTTGTTGAAACTGCTGTCTTAAATATAACATTTTAAAGCTAACTGATCATTTCACACAAAACTGCCTAATCCTGCCCTTAGGAAGGAGAGGAAATCAGCAAGGTAAAATTCAGATTATCAGCCTACAAGGCACAAGTGCCAGTGTGAGGTGTAGTTTTCCAATTAGTAAAACTTTTATGTAATTCCTATGTTAATATAACCACTTTATTCAGAATCTAACCTTAACATGACAGTTAGCTGTAGATAAACGGGGCATGAGTTGAAGCTCACCTAGACATTTTAACTTACTGCTTTCCTCTTTGCCAGGCTCAGCTCACATTTACAAAGCATGTGTTGGTATGTCCTTTCTGTACAGGTGCAAATGAAGAGAGTAATGAAGAGATCTCAGCAACACAGCACTTAACCAGTGATTCAGACAGTGAAGTTTATTGTGACTCTATGGAGCAACTTGGACTAGAAGAGGTAAGGGCTTAGTATTCCTAGGTGTAGTTTTGAGAGTGGTGTGATTATGTTTAAATAGGTTCCTATCTGTCAGGTGAACCTGGACATGCAGAGGGGAATGAGGTAACTCATATATACCTTTCTCCTGTTTGGACTGCTATTTTTTGTCATCAGTCTTTTACAAGTTGATTACTACTGATCTAAAAGCCGTGCTATTTTTTCCCTCAGAGAATTTATGAGAGGAGGAAATACAACAAACCAACAGTACAAAGAACGTAAAGGCTGTGTGCACAAATGAATTTAGGGTCTCATAATATATGCAGGGACCAGAATCCAGCTATCTCTGAGAAGCAGTGTCTTTGTAACAATGAGCTTTTTACATGCTCTTTTTCTGGCCTGATGAATCCTGTATCTGTTTCTAAGAATAAATAAAGAGTACGACTTAGCTAGTGGCCTGAAGGGCAGTGCCTGAAAGTGGCCTAGATCTAGAGAAGTGGGAGATGACAATGATTTCTGGGTTCTCTTGTGCTCTCTTCAGCCATAATGTACATCTCTGACTTTCATATGAGAGGTTGGTACCAACTGTCCTGGCTTACTTTTGACTGAATTTGTGCTCCTGCTCATCGTATTAACTGCAGTCTTAGTTGACTTTACTTGCCTGGACCTTCTTCACAGGTCCAGTTTGAGTGTGTACTCTGTAGTCAAACCCCTAGTTTCCTGATTCTGGGGATGAATATATGAGTGATGCCTCGGTTTGGAAAGACCAGTAAGCACACGGACACTGCATCATTCTGTTGTCTGGCTGTTCCCTGAGGATCTAGAGAATTCCTGTTAGCAAATCAAAATTGTACCCAGCAGTGAATCATGTTGGGAAAGCTGATTTGGTAGGAGTGCTGCAAGCTCTCTGATCTGGGTGATTTCCCAACCATCCTGTGTAGCGTTCAAGCATGTTTGAGATTCTTCAATTGAAGTGGGTGGATAATCTGTCAGAATTTCCCAACCCGTGTGAGAAAAGTTCTGGTTTTGAGCAAACTAACAAATGCTCAGGTATATGTAAATAAATACACAAGTAGAATAAAGGTGGCTTAATTCAAACTAGAAGAGGTTCATTTAGAGAATTAACTAGAGCTTTTTACTGGAAAAGCTGTAGTAAGCACTCTGATCTTCAGTTCTGATGATCCAGGTTTTATGAACTGCTGTCTGACAAACAGGACTTTGGCAGTAGTTTCCATTTATTTGCCCCTTCTTTTGGTTATTCTGGCTTTTTCGTGGAGTTATTCTTCAGATATCTGGGGTTCCCATTCTGCTTAAGCATATACTCATGCAAGTGCTTGTGCTTGTGCTTGTGCTGAACAAAGGGTTGCTTGAGCTGCCTTAAGGCAGTCCTGTTGCAGAACATGTAATCATGACCTAATCGATGTATATTTCATCCATTTTTAGTATCTTCCCACAGTAGCACTGATTTTAAGTGAGACCTTGATCAATTCTGTGCCTTCCTTTTGTTTGGTGAGAGGCACAGGGTGCAGCCAAGCTGTTTTGAACATGTTTATCATAAGCAACGTGATCTGTCTGCTGTGAGTGTAAACACTGCCTACTCAGGGTTCTTAATAGCATATGACATTTGACCATGTGCCTCAGGAATCCAAGCTGGGATACCACTTCCCTGTCTAGGAAGCAAAGCCAGTTTTGAAAGGGGAAACTGAGCGTTTTTAGATCTTAATGTTCAATATCACTGATTAATGAGTATTACTGCATGTTGGAAGTGTCTAAGCTAATTCCAAGTGGTGCCACTGTTTTGAGCATGCTTGTCTCAAATACCTTTTCAGTCTGAAGAGAACATTTAGACAATAGTAATCACATTCTACTGCCTCTGTTAAAAAAAAACAGTATGGATTTTGGGTAGGCTGTTTTCTTGTGCCTTTTTATTGGTTACCTGTCACATTCTACAGAATTTAATGACTTGCTAATGTTAATTTGTAGCCCTTGGAGATCATCACAGCAGCTAAAGGATCTTTAAAGCATTCATCCCATTTCTTGGATGTAGATCACAGTCTTCTGTTAGAAAATAAGGATTTTCCAAAGCACACTTCCATGACTTATGAGAATCATCAGCCTCGAGATACTGTAGAGGGAGCAGCTCAAGAACAAGGTGAAGTCAAGTGTGGAGGAGAAGATGGCAAAGCCAGTAATGGAGGCCCTCACAAGGAGAAGAAGGGTGGAGATAAAGCAGATTTCTACAGTGTCAGAAGAGGGAGAGGTACTGTGCACACTGCTTTTGTGTTCCCCACTCTCCTGACTGCCATAACTTACTGGTGTCTGAGAAGCACTTATCAACATTGTCCATTGCTATGTAGTGCTTCTGTCCTTCACAGTAAAAATAGATAACAAAATCCTAATTACAATGGGTAGCAATCAGTCTTACCTGCAGAGTATTTACTTCATTCATAGTAAGTATTACAAAATGATTTTCTTGTGCTATGGAGATCTTGTGTATAAGCATATTGGGTTCTTCCGTTTTGGCTTCCCTTAATTCCAGCTGCTGTTTATGGCACTTGTCTTTGTAGAAACATAATCTTCAAAACCTGTCTGTGCATGAGAAGAGTTTCTTTATAAGTTGCATATTTATTTTTAAATGCATGTGCATTTATACCTCTTGATTTGAAAATACAGACAGGTATTTGTTTCTTATTAGAAACCATGCAACATCTTGGCTAGGTATCAGTGACACATTGTTTTCTCTATAATCGGGGTGTTAGCCACACCTTTGAGTGATTATGATACCATCTATTATGATACTTAAAACTTAATGACTCTTAGTGACATAATAGTCCAGATGTTCAATATATGTTGGACCTCTGCTCTTTTTAATGCCATAATACTTCTAATACTGTTACTTAGGAGCAGCACCATATTCCAGTAGTATGATCTGTAGAGCCAAAGATAAAGCTATACTAAAAAAAAAGGCCAGAAAGTATTTTATGCCTTTTTGTATGGCACTTATGTGTAATCAGATGCAAAAAATGAAAAAGAAAATCCAAATATAACATTTATGTTGAAAACGATGAAGAACACATTATAGTTTAGCCATCTTCCTTTCTCTTTTTTTTGTTGTTTTACTTAGGTTTGATGTGTGCATACTAGACCTATGTAGTTTAAAAGAGTATTGTAGGATTTAAACAATCATCTTTTCTCATCACTCTATTCTGGTGTTCTTTGTTTTCCAGCTGGAGACTGTGCCAAGCTTAAAACACACCTCCCCTTGATAATGAGACAGATCTTACTTCCTTTTCACTAGGGCTGAATTTATTGCTGAACTTGACTGGATGTGAATTAGTAATTTTTGCTAAATGTTTATGCAGTTTCAGGACCAGAATGATCCTGTCACACTGAAGCTGTAGGGAAATGTCTCAGATGATGGTGAAGTGACCTCCCAGTGCTTTTGAACTGTCTGAACACAGCCTATAATTAAGAGCACTACACTCAGCTCGGGAGGGAGAAAAGTGAACTGTTAACATCAAGGATTTTCAGTGCAATTGGTAGCCCATTTGTAGTTTATGTATCTGGTTTTTATCCCTCAAAACAGGGCATAGACTTCAGCCTCTAGGAGATGGTTTGCAAGGCGGACAGATGGGAAGTGGAGGAGACGGAGAGCGCTGGGGATCGGAGAGGGGACCCAGGGGAAGCCTCAATGAACAGATTGCCGTAGTGCTGATGCGGTTGCAAGAAGACATGCAGAATGTCCTTCAGAGATTGCATATGTTGGAGGCAGTTACAGCATCACAGGTATTATTCATTGAAGTTACTTGATTACTTTCTATTTAATTTCCTTTGATTTTTTTATGCTTTTTCAGATTCAATTTTCAAACAATATTTTCACAAACTGTGAAGACATTTCTGTTGTATTCTGTAGCTGATTCCAACTTAAAATTCCTTATTGGTATCTGTTCTCAGGAACACAATTCAGGACGCTCATACATGTGAGCAAACCCATGTATTTTGACCTAGAAATTCACCACACCTTATTTTACTGATTTCTGATCAGAGTAATCTTAGCCATAGTTATTTATACGCATTACACAGTTGCTATATAGAGATTCCATAGTTAATGTAATACGTGATAATTTCTTCATCAGTAGATCTGAGAGCATTTTCAAAGGAAGGGAGAAATTACATTCATCTTCCAGACTGGTAAGTGTTTGCAGGTAGAACTTCTGATTCCATTTTCAGTTAGCAAAGGACTGATTCAGCATTCTTTCCCCATGAAGTAATCCAGCTTTCTTGGAATTTCACATCATGTATACAAAATAGGCAAAAGAAGTCTTCAGCAAGTGTAGATATTTATTGATGCAGTTTCTTTTTCCTTCTGTTTCAATAGAAGCACTGTATATTCAGAAGAACAGAATATGCCGTGAATGTGGTTGAACCAGGAACATAAAAATGTTTAGTTTTGTTTGACTTTCTGATATTCTGATCTACATGAGAATAAAGTATCCTATGGGATGCATATCCTCCAAATCTTAGGCCACTAGGGAAAAGGATTTAGTAAAACCATGGTTTGGCTCTGTCACAACTATTCAAGCATCTGATGTTTGGATATAGAATCATACAATCAACTAGATTGGAAAAGACCTTTAAGATCATCAAGTTTGATCATTTTCCCAGGACTGTCAAGTCCAACACTAAACCATGGCACTAAGGGCCTCCTCTACGTGGGTTTGGGCAGCCTGTTGCAATGCCTGACTACCCTTTTGGGGAAGAATAGATTGGTTTTATTTTTCTGCCTAAGCAGTATATGATGAAATAGTAAAAGACCCTTCATCAGCAGTTCATGCTCTGCTTGCTACTCTTACCTTAAGAGAAACAGAAGCTTCTGCTTCACACTTACATGTAATTGTGCAAATTCAACATGTAATTGTGCAAATTAAGCCTCTGGGATTCCTACTCTGGGTTTCAACTGCTGGGACTGGACAAGAGTTGCAAAAGTTGCAATGACAAGTCAGGCAGGGGGCCTTGAAAAACTGCATAGAGGCCCAGTGAGTGACATGCATTGTTTTAACACAGAGAGATGTGATAAAAATGCTAGAAAGAGTAATGGAAACTTCAGTGGTGAAAGGGGGGTTGCATGGGGGTGGTTCTGTGATACATACAGATTGCAAAGCCTTCATGAGATGAAAAACTTTGTATTCTCATTTATTTTCTGAAGCAGAAAACATTTGGTTGCAGTTTCTTTTTTCATACTTACCAGCCTTTCTTTGTATTTAAAGGCAAAATCTGCAACACTGCAGTCAAATTGTGAGCTCGCCTCCTCTGTCAAGGTAATAGAATGTTGCTTTTTCTGTTTGTCAAACGCAGTGTGAATGGTGAAAAAGTTGAGATTAATATTTCATATCTAGCTCTTGGTACATGCTTTTTGTACTTTGACTATGAGATAATAATGTGTGTCTGAAGAAGGTATTCGATAGATTAATCTTTCTTTTCCGGTCTTACTAGTATTTTCTGCTTTGATCCTGCAGCATTTGCAGTACCTGAGAAGCACACACGTGTATTGGGTATGTGCACACAGATTGCTGACTGGGATTTTTTCTGTTTCCCTCAGAAACCATCATGGTGGCCCTTTGAAATCTCCCCTGGTGTTTTAGCTTTCGCTATTGTATGGCCGTTCATTGCCCAGTGGTTGGTACACGTGTATCTTCAAAGAAAGCGAAGGTAAAGATGCACATTCAGTAGGGCATAGATACTGTATTTCAGTTGTTGAAACCAATATGTAGTATATCGTGTTATTGAGACAGGACATAAAACACTGCCTTAATGGGAAGAAGAATGCAAGGGAATGCTTTCAATAAGGCTTTGGCAGTGTATCTGAAACATCAGGTCGGTATTGAAATGAGGAGCTTGATAGTAATTGCTTTGATAAGTCCTATTTCCTTGAGTTTCACAACACATCTCACCTAATGTTCCATTGTATGTATCGGGGACTCATAGCTCTGAAGACAGCAGGCTAGAGCAGATTGTAGAGGCCTTGGTACAGTTATGATAGGAAGGTGTGTGTTTCAGTCCCAAGAACTCAAGCCAAATGTGCAAAAAGAAATTCTGGAAGCTAATAGGAGTGCCTTCCACTAGCTGGGAATTCTAGGAAAAGACATGTATTGTTTTCTTTGCCTTGAAAGTTTCTCAGCTTGAGAAAGTACTGGTTAATTGGTCTTCATATGTGGTATACTGTCTATGTGGCAATTAGATTAAATCCATGAAACATGATGCAGGAGCATGCACAAGTGGGTGAGAACTGATAGCTTCAAGTGTCTGCATGACATTCTTTGACCCTGTCACTCCCAGTATCCTCTTGAGCCATTTTCACTGTTCCTGGACTCCATAGTCCCCTTATGCCATTAGAAAAGTTGTTCCTATCACATCCTTTGCAGTCACATCCGTCACCTTTTTTTTATTCAACATTTACCAGCACCATTGACCTGCTTTGCCACAAGGGCATGTTGCTGGCTCACGTTCAGCTTTGTGTTCACCAGGACCACCAGGCCCTTTTCTCCAAGCTCTTCCCAGGTGCTGGACTTTCCCCTTGCACTTCATGAGGTCCATGTCAGCACAGTTTCTCCATTCCATTGCAGTCCCTCTGCATGGCAGCACAGCCCCCTGGCCTATCAGCCACTCCTCCCAGTTTTGTGTCATCAGCAGACTTGCTGAGGGTGCACTCTGCTCCACCATCCACTCTAAACAAAGATGTTAAACAGGACTGGACCCAGTGCCAGCCCCTGGCACACACCGCCCATTACTGGCCTCCAACTAGATTTCTGTCACTCACCAGTCACCACCCTCTGGGCCCAGCCCATGGTGTTGTAAACAAGCAATGTCCACCAGGGCTGCTGGGGAGTTACCCTGTCTCAGAGCTGTCGTCAGCAGCACTGGTGTAACTTGCACTGTCTGATGAAACCAGAGGTTTCACTTGGGCTTTCAGGCACTTACACACATCTTCCTTATTGCCTGCACCGGTAAGTGAAGATTTCAGTTTCATCAGCAAGGACAAAGGTTTTTAGAATCAATACAATTTTGGGTTTAGTATCTTACATGAAGCTCCTGTGGACTTTTGTGTTGTTTCGCTAATAGCTTTCAAATGGCCATGTTCAATCTCTCTCAGTGGTATGCTGTTCTTGTAGAACTTCCTTGACTGTCCATTCTGACCTCTGCAGCTCTCGCAGTCATTTCACAGATTCAGTCAGAAACCAGTGTTTGGAGAAGCACATTTTTCTAATACACTGTTCTAATGGTTCAGAGTTTAAATGACAAAACAAACAGCACATGCTTTTTATTTGGCTTTCTCTGTCTTCACCTCTCATCCATTGGGTTTTCCTAGAGCTTTATCTACTTGCCAAAGAGCCCATGATGTGTTTTCTGTGGGTACCTTATTGCTATCACCAGGTCATCTCTCATCTTCTTGCTCAAACAAAACAGTTGGAACAACTGGATCTCATTTTAAAGCTGTTTTCCAGTCTTGGGATGATTCTGGTGCCTCTCTCCTGAATACTCCAGTTTATCAACATTGTTTGTGAGTTCTGGACAACAGAATTTGTACCGCAGTCCACTAACAGTAATACCAGTATCTCCATGAGACACAGAGATGGTGTAGCCTCAGACAGTCCTTGCCTTGTTTACTCATTCATGGATTGTATTAACATGAGATGAGCTTCAGGAACAGAAGCAACTAAGGAAGTTTGTGTTCTTCAGCTTTCCTCGTGGTTTCTGAATAAATCTCCCATAGCCAGAATTTAGGGACTGTTATCTGCTCCTGCACCACCTTCCCATCTCTTAGCAGCGGGTAGGAAGTTGCTCAAGTACACTTAGAGAGAAAATGGAATTGCAAAACAAGAGCCCTTCTGTGTTGCCCCAATGCCAGTTTCAGCTTATGCTCTGTTGAGGTGTGTCAGCTTTTAGGCAACACATGTGCACAGTGCATACCTTCAGCATATCCATGTACTGTTTGTTTTAAAACACATGAACTGTCCTGGGCTAGTCTCTGCTGCCAGGTGAGGTTTTGTCACCGTGAAGCTGTGGAGCCGTGACTCCTGAACTCTCCTGCATAATGGAGCAAACTCCATGGAAGTGGTGGAGGGAAATGTTCTGTTGCCAGCAGCTTTGTGTTTAGCTCATGTCTCTGGGAATGGGCAGCTCAGCTCACTCTTAGCACTTTCCTGCACAGTTTATCTCCTGAGCTTCTTAACCTGTCTCATTCCTGTACAGGGAACCTAATGCTGAAAATCTGGGTACTCGGAGCCTTCACTGAGAAAAGCTTGAAAACCTAAGGGCTCTAAACCTGAGCACAGACAGAAATGTATTCTTAATAACAGAGAGTTGTTTAGATTTGGCTCACAAGTTTAGAACATTCTGATTGCACGTTGCCTGGAGTCACTGGAAACTCATAAGCATTGCTGTGCTGTGAGCTAGCAAACCACTGACTGGTGTGGTCAGGGACTGACCTGAGGAATTTCATCTGCAGTTCAGCATCCCTAGTGATGTGCTCCTTGGTGTAGGCTGTGCCAGTTCGGTAACCTTGCAGATAGCTCTGTAACCTCAGAGGGCAGATTTTCAGGTATCTTTAAGTCATGCTTTTAAGTTGTGTTTTAATAGATGGGAAGTCATTCACACGTGGCCATAATAGTTCAGGTTTTTTAGATGAATGAAAAATCATCTCCTTTATCTGCATTAAACTAGTGTATTTGATTCCTCTTCTAGAAAACTGAACTGAGAACTCATGACTTCCCTTAAAGACTTTTAGAAGACAGCCCTGGAAAGCGCAGGAATTCTGAATTCTCATAGAATCTCAGAATCTGGGATGAAGTTCCTTCTGTTACAGTAATATTTTGTACTGCCTTTGAGCTAAACATTTAAGGACTAACATTATTCAAACTTGAATGATTCACAGCTCCTGAGTTACAAATAATAGTAATTTCATCCTCAAAACCATATGAACAGTAATTAATTTGGAGTATGCTTGTGGATGGGCCTTCAGAAACTACTGGCCTTGCTGATGTCAGGCGATGAAGAGAACATCATCTTTGTAAAAGAGCAAGTGGAAAAAATACGTACACCGTCACTTTAATATAGAGATAGTTTTACAACAACATCCCTGCCTGGTTTTCCACCGGGTTACCTTTTACCAGATGAAAGCACTAACAAAGTATGAATTCAATGTGTTTTAAGTTGTTGGGAAAATACAACATAGCTCTGATGAATTCAACTGGTTATTTTTGCTGCTAAACCAGCGTGGGGCACACGTCCATGCAAAGTGGTCAGAACTGAAGCCGGATCCTTTGTTTCTCCTTGAAGATTGCAAAGGAGGTTTGGGAATTGGTAGGTGTCTAGCAAGTTAGAGCCATTAATAGAGAGGGAACCAAGTGTGGTACCACATGTAAAGGGACCACATGTAAAGGGGCTGCGCCTTATGTTTGTGACTTTGAGAATTGTGTTCTTGTTGATGAGAGCTTGTTTTAACTGAAATACAGTTTAGGCACAAGGTGCTTTAAAATGAGATGAAAGCTAATGCTGTAAGTATAGCTCTAAGGTTTTAAACAGTTCAGTGCACTCTTAACTTTTCTGTTGTCAGTTTATGTCAAACTAAAGTAAGATTTAATAATTAATGAATCAATTGATTGCCCAAATCTATTGTGGACTTTTCCCCAGCCTCGTTATGGAAAACATCAGTTCTGGTATTTCCTTTGCTTTTATCCTTCTGCTTTCTTTCCAAACACAACTTTCCAGCTCATTTTGGTGCTGATTTTTTTCCCACGGAGTATTTATTACCCAATATACCGACTTACAGCCTTGTGAAGGTTCCTTGATCAAAGCATGCTTTACACTTGATTTTAAAACAGATTCATATATAAGCAAGTTATCTAAATCTCGGGAGAAGGGAAATGCAGTAAAATTAGATTTGACAGAAACAAAGACATTGATTTGCTATGAAGAATTACACCATAACATAAGCTGTGTTTGAGATCTGAGTCTTCAGAAACGTCTCCTCCGTATTACTGATATGCTTTAATTCCCCACCTGGACTGGATATTACAAATAATTTTTGAGGAAAATTATTTTTTTGTCCTTCCTGAAAATCTTTTCTAGTTTGGAAAACATTTTTCATACAGACTACACTGTATAAAAATGTAACCATAGGATTTACTGTTTGTTTCACCAGAACAGTTTTAACCTTGCTCTCAGTTAAGTGCGGTTTTCTTTCTTAGTTACTTTTTCCCTTGTCTGATTTTCTTACTGTAAAGCTAAATTAAAGAATAAAACAGTCAGAACCTCTCTGAAGGCTGCTGTATACTGATCCAATGGTTCTGTGGGCCAGACATGGGTTGTGGCATGAGCTGTACCGAAAACTCAGGTTTGAACAAAGCTTGTGCGGGGAGGGAAGTTCTGCTGGGACCTGAAGCCATTGTGTCTGTAGCATAAAGTTCTGAGACAGAGTGATTTCTTATCATAAAGTGATAGACAGACAGGATTACACAGGAAGGGTGCTCTAGGTTGAAGGTCACTTTAAGAAAACACTCTCCTGCCGCACCTCATTCACAAGGTTACGTGTAGATGTCCAGCTTTTAGAGATGGTACAGAGGATCTCAAAGGTACTGAACTGTTAAGTTCCCCCTGAAATGTAGGCATGTGCCAGCATTGTTATTCATGGGCTCAATAACTCAATCACGCAACATTTTGTATCTTATCTGGGACTTTCTTAATGCTCAGTGCATGCTGGACAGCAGATGCTTTGGCTGTAGAGAAGAGCCTGGTACCCCTGTTATAAAGAAGTGATCTCACTCTTAAAGTTGTAATGCAAACCAACAGCAGTTTGATAATTATTTACTTGTAAGTCATAACTGGGCCTCCGGTGTTAGGGGTACCTATAGTGCACTGTAACTTCAACAGATTCTACTTCACTGGTATTTAATCTTAAAGGTAAGGAAAAGCAATGTGTTTTTTACAAAGACACAGCTTTAACTTAGAGAAAGTGGCATAATCAGGTCATCAGCACTCAGTACTAGGATATATTGTTTGAGCTGGGGCTCTCCTTAGGAGGGTTGGCAGTGAGAACAGCTCTGCACAGCAGCACCACAGTTTCAGAAGTGTGGGTTTGACCTGACTCCAGTTCATTGCAGCAACTCGAACTTCATCAAACATTATAGACTTACTGAGAATGAAAACAGATGAAGACATTCCACCTATAAATAGGTGTTCAGGTGAGGGAACCTGAGCAGAGCTGAGAAGCAACACATGCAGGGGCGGCTCTGCCTCCTGCTCTGATTCTGCAGCACCACAGCAAATGCTGATGGAGGCACTGTCTATCAGGTATTTCTGTGCTTCAAATCCCTGTCTTTGCTTTTACCTCCAGCAAGGTCAAAAGTATCAGCTTAAAGGAAGAAAAAGCCAAACACTAACGCAGAAGCCAGCAACAGCAGGGCTGCAGTATTTTATATATTTATACAATTGTGCAAAGTAAGGGGTTTTTTTGAGAATAGGTAGTAGAGGAAAAGAGGAAAGATTTTGAGTAGAGAGGAAAAGAATCAATTTTATTGTAAGAGTAACCATGCTGAACCTACTAGCTCAAAGAGGCACTTCCATACCGCAGCCTCCAGCCACTGTGCTGTGTGTAACAGCAAGTTACTGGTGGCTGCAGCTGTCCAAGACTGCTATCTCCAGGTAAGAAAGTATGACTGTTACTGATGCCTACAGTTGTTCACACACTTCTGTCCAACTAAATAGCTAGTAATCTGTACCCCAGCATAACCTGGAACCCACAGAGTTGAGGTGTAGGTTATACACACGAAGTTTAGGCCTTCAAGAAATGCCATGCAACAGCTAGAATACATGCCAGGTGGTATCCACAGCTTCAAAGTGTCAAGGTTCCGCCAGCTTACACAAATAGCTGTAGTTTATTACTAATGAGAAGAAACCTTACATCTTTCAGCTACATTACAGTTTGTACTTTTGCGTAGAAGTCAGTCAATTGACATTAGGTCAATAAGTGGGGCAAAATCAGCACGATTGAAAGTTAACATTGAACTCCATGTTGAAGAATAAAGTTAGGATTCATCTTTTTAACAAAAACAACACAAAAACCCCCCACAGAAACACCTCAACAGACAAAACCACACCACAACCCCCAACAATCAACATATGAAATTCAGTTCCGTCTTTGCTATGATAAGGATAAATGCAAGACATCAAGGACAACAGGGTACTGCAGGTCTGAAGTGCTGCTTGTGCAACAGCTCCTGGCAGCAGTGTGGTGGTAACTGGTCACATTAAACACCTGCTTTGTCAGGCAGCCTGTTTACTGTTGTACGGAACTCACAGGTTTGTATTGCATTATACAACGAGGGTAGAGCAACCATGATTTTCTTTTAAAATAAAGGTTTTAATACAAAGACTAGAGGTTTTCATAAACCAAAACGTTCACAAGGTTTTTCTTATGCCCAGTGTTCTGGTGGAGCACCAGCTCTGGCTGTGTGCACTAGCACTAGAGTACCCAAAAGACTCGAATCAGTTCTGTAACTCACTGTGACTGGGAAAGAAAAACTTCTGATAGAAGCTTGCTTTGAGCCTTGCAGCTGATTGAGAATTATTTCAAGGGGTTATCTTTCATGTGTCATACCCCTGCAAATGCATGTTTTGTGCTGCAACAGGAATGTCTGGTACACAAACCAGGAACAGGCTGTAAGCATTTAGTAAAGTACTGAAGACCCAGAGCTGCTGTGGTGTTGTTTCCATTATTTCCTTACATATTTTTGGAGTATTGTCCTCAGCATGAAACAGGTACCTCTTTGTAAGCCTAAGCTTTCTTAAACCAGATTACTAGAAATGGAAGAATAAGTTATGTAAAATACCAGTGATTAGTTCAGGTGTTCCCTAAGTTCATATATTCTGACTATACACATGAAAAATGGTCAAGAACTTCCCCCCATGCTCAGAGAACGCTGCCTCTGGCCACTGCTACAGTAGTGCATCACATTTGATTGTTTGCACCTTTTTCATGTAACATGGCTTTCACAAAGCTTCTAAGTTGTTGCTATTGAAGTCCTTAGCAAAGGGAGTGAGAGTCACCGTGTGTTTGGGAACTTGCCAAGATTCTGCCTCACTGTGTTGACATTATCACACCTAGAGTGGGATTTGTCATTCTGAGATGTTAAAAATTAGCCTTTTTTGTCCTTGCAGGAAGCATCTTGTTTGCTCCCATCCCTGTTACTTTGCAGCTCCCTAAGCAGCAGTAAGAACCTAGAGACACTGCTTGCTCAGAATTCCATTATTAAGTCTTGTTTCCCAAGAAGCAAGGCAACAGAGGGACAGCTCCTCTCCTTTTGCAAGACAGGTCACTTCATGAAACTCAAAAGCCACTTGGCCAAAACTCACTAGCAGAATACTTGGCTTCTGATGGGCAGGCACTGGCTGGCACCATCAGCACAAGTGATCTTTATCTAACAAGTACAAACCTCAAACACAAACCTCTTCAGTAAGTCAGCTGACAAAGATACCTATGCAAGAAAAATATTAAGTGATTAAAACAGAATGATGTACAAATAAACCTCTAAAACCTAGCAGATGCAAGCTGTATGCTGCATTTAAAAACATACACTTGTAAGTTCTGGTAAAATCTAAGATCTGGTTGTTGAGTTTACAGGACAGCCTGCTTACAGTACGTTACTGTCTTTAATATGCAGCAGCTTCAGTATGGATATGACTTCTTGGCAAGCACTCAGGTGATTGTTTTCTCATCCAACAGAAGTGAGCGCACACACACACACTCAGAATTTTCTATTTACAATGAGTAATTGCTAAAACATGTACTGTCCAGTCCATCTAGGCATGGTGCAAGTGGTCACAGTGCAACAATTCAAACTGCATTTGGACTTCACCAAGTATCCTTCCCCAGGACAGCTGCTGGCAATGTCACCACCACATCTCATTGAGTTACCTTTGCCCAACGCTGCCTCTTCCCACCCCTTCTTGGGATAAGATAAACAGAAGACAGACATTTCAACACTGCATTAACATCTCAATTTCTGACCCCAAATAGTTTTGTACAGTGGCTGTATATGCAAACTGGCCAGAATGGTTTACTCCCAGACAAGGCTGCCATCACACCAACCCACCAATAGGTAAGTTATAATTACCTACAGTTTACATGTACTCATGTCCTTTCCCTACTATGTTTAAGGGGGAAATAACTTCACACCACCTTGCTGGAGTTATTCATTGCTATTAAAAAAAGCCCCATCATTGCCAAGTGTTACCAGCTCCAAGAAATACAACGCTCTGGTCTCTTAGTAAGGTGCAGGAAGCGAGAAAAAGTAGCATGAAGGCACTTGATACCAGCTAAGTTTCATACAGTAGTTTCACTTTAGAATAAAGGAGACAATAATAAAACAAGACTGTTAGCTTAAAACACACTCTAAATTTGGTAAGGAAACTTGCTTAAGACCAAGCTAGTGTAGTAGGACAACCTGTAAATGTGCAAAACCATGGAGAAGGCTCACTTATCTTGATGCTATAAGCTAAATCCAGACACAGTCAGGTGCTGAGCATTATTCCTAGCTTCAAAGTAAGAAGTATCAGTTTCATCATCCGGCTGAGGTATAAACGGCATAGTTTGATTCTGTAGATTATCCCAGTCCACACCATGAAAGAAAGGGTGATTTTTCAGTTCTGAAACAGAAGTCACACAAGCATTACAAACATCCTCTTGTCTAAGCCCCATAGTCACTTTGTTCCCTTGATGGATAGCTGTAACCTCAGTAGAATCAAACAACTGTCATGACAACCAACCATTTTCCCCCAGCTAGAGAACCTGTTCTACACAGCAGATCAGGGGTGGCCTTGGGGCATGTCTCATGCTAGGACACCCCAGAAACGTTAAGCATCACTTCAATGCCTGTTTCTCATTTTGCCATAGGTCTGTGCCGAGTGAACAGGTGAGAGTCCCTCCCACCTTTCCCCACTCCTCCAGGCCCCCTCCCTTTTCCTAGTTGATGGTTTCTCTGCTCTGTGCAGTGCTCTCTGGCCTCCTGCTGGACACAGGAGTCCAAACGCTGTTATGGTAAAAGATACTACAGACCACCAGATTCATCCTTCCCAACCCAAAGGTTAACTAACCAAGCTGCAAGACTTGCTGACTCAAGGAGAACTCCCTTGTCCTGTCCATTCTGACCAGAACACAACTTCCTGCCACACAAGGCCTGGTGTTTCTTCTGCACAGCCTGAACACACCACTCCCTGATGAAAGTGACTTTGCTGCTTGGATTCAATCCAAAGAAAGCACCTTTTCAACACAGCAGGTGACAAGCCCATGTTTTTATCACCTATCCCACAAAAATCAAAAGCAAATGGGACAGGTAAAAATGGCATTTAGAAAAATGGAAGTTTGACCAAGACAAACACTCACTGCAAATTTTAATTCTAAGGACATAGCTCACGTTTTTACCTGATAGACAGTAAGAATTTAATGGTTATTATTTCCACATTTCCTGATCAAATAATGTAACACTATCTGCTTATTTTAATCAAAAGGCAATAAATCAGAGTCTTGTAACTCCGGCTCTCATATATGCAGAAGGGCACTGCACAGATCCACTATCTCAGAACTGTCCATAGTTCTGTTCCTAAGAGTTCCCATACACTAAAAGCTGTCTTCAACTGAAAAGGTGGGCAGGCTTCAGTGTCTTTTCCCAAGGAGCTGACTGTCTGCTTTTCTGTCTGTGTCTCTGAAGAGAGATGGTAAGGGCAAACCCAGACATTGGAACCAGCATCTCTGCCAAATGCTTCTTTGAAGCTTCTCCTATCTGGTAAGACTAAACTTGCAGAAGCACTGGAGTGCTGGACATGATATAGCCAGGATTTCTCTCAGTAAGCTATCTCTCTACACTGGAGAAAGAGAGTGAGAGCATGTGCTCTGGGGAAAACAACAGGCAGTGATGGAAACTCAGTCACAATGAGGAAAGCTTAACAGTTGTCCTGAAAGCTACTCACAGAACTTCACTTCAGTGGCCTATAAATTGGCTAGAGAGATCCGATACAGTTATAAAGGTCCTGACAAAGAATGGAGGAAACCATTATGTTATCTAGTTAAAATTTCTATGCATGGGAGGCAGTTCAATTTCACCCTAATGTGCAAGGATAAAGACAATAACTTATGTTTAAATGAAACATCTTCAAATCAAGACATAAGATGCTTTTTGTGAGACATGAAAGAGCCACAGAATTCCCCTTTGACATCAGGATCTTCATTTATAGCTGTGTGCCTTCTCTGATTTGATGTGGCCTGGTTTCAGTTTCTAGCCTTTAGTCTCTTTTTGAGTAAGCATTTCCATACGAATTTCCTTCTCTAGTGATTGCTGGGGTAGCTTTCTCAGGATTCCTTCTACCTTTTTGAAAACTTCTCACTGCAATTTTCCTTCATGTTATTTTTTAAATAAAATGTAGTCACCATTAGAACTGCAAGCATTTAAGACCTTCTACAAGGGAAATATACTGTATAGCCTTTGTATAGCACATAGCATCTAACTGTTCCTGTACTAGTACATAGCATCTAACTGTTCCTGTACCAGTACATAGCATCTAACCGGTCCTGTATTAGTACATAGCATCTAACCGGTCCTGTACATTCAGCAAAGACAGGCTGAAAGAGCCAAAGAAAAAGCTCTTTTGAACTCACTTTTGCAGGAGGCTCTTCTCCCAGATTACAGACTTTTAATCAAGGCCCCCCAGAATCAATCAGACCAAAAACCACAAATAACTGTTACTGGGTTAGGCAAGAGCGAACTTTGGTACATCAGCTGTCAAACACTAAACATCTACAGCAGAACAGCATTCAGAGCAAATCAAAAGCTCAATAAAAACAAACCAGAAGACATTCCACCCTCAAAATTTCCTTCCAGAGGGCAAATCTCTACAAAACTACAGCAAATACCACAACTTAAGTGTTCTGGCACTGTACATGGCACCCAAACTGGCATTGAAGATTTACTCTAAGTTTCAGGTGGAGGACATCACCACTTTGACATATTTAACTAATTGCAAGGAACACAAGAGAATTTTAATACTAACCCTTCAGTCCAGCTCTCTTAGTGCTGTCAATTGTTAGAAGAATATCTATTGCATTTTGAGCATTATCAGACAGCTTTTCTTCACCCTCAGGCCAGGGAATATCTACAAAGATGCAGAAGAATTAGCAACTCAAGCCATAAAACAAATGCTGGTCATACATACATTCCCCCAGTTACAGAGACAGATTACCTCTCTTCAAAATGTTTTGGAAGACTTGTGTTGGTGTTTCATCATTAAAAGGTGGAATTCCAGTTAGAAACTCAAACAGACAAACTCCAAGGGCCCACCAGTCTACAGCAGAACCTGATAAGAGAAATCCAGGTCATTACACCAACACAAATCTTATGTGCAAAGATTTGAAGCTTCATCATGACAGAAATGGAAGTGTTTAAATCCCACAAAGTTTTTGGAAATGAGGAGACAAAATAAGTTTTCCTTAATAGTCATGCAGAAAGATTAAAAATATAAAGGGCTTTTTAGAAGCTAGTCTGCTCCTTGGTTCATTATAGATAATACCAGGGTTTCCTGATCAAAGCAAGGGGCTCTTAAAAAACAATCTAATAGTCAACTCCCATCACAGGGAGTCCGGGAGCTGGCTCCTCCAAGAAACTGTTTTGTGATAAGAAACAGTTGTCTTTAGCTGCTCTAGAGCCTGGAGCAGTGCTCCATGTCATAATCCGTATCCTTCTCTTTGAGAGAACTCCAAGAACTCCAACAATTGAACTTCATTTTTATTTGTCTAAGTTCATGTCAAATATCAAAGACAGCTTGAATGGATGAACCACATGTGAGAAGCTGGAATTACTTCACATTGCATTAAAGTTGATGAGGGCAACACAATCATTAGCTACCTCTCCTGTTACTAAATAATTTTGGTTGTCATTCCAGTTTCTTTTCTTTCCAAACCCATCTTATTAGCCTACTTAAAACAAGCAGCAAAGCAATCCCAGACACTACTGCATGCATTCTAAGCTTTCTGCATCTTCAAGCCATGCCCACTCCTCTTTATAAAGAACAGATGCCACACTTGCTGCAAAAGAAAAGTCTTTTCAAGGTAGGTGTAATTTATCTTGGCTTTGGTTTTGGCACATCAAAACTTAAGACAGTTGAGAAAGCAAACGTTTTGAGCCATTTCAAAAGGACTATCAACTAAGTGTAGAAATGCTGAAAACTGAAATGGGTAACTAGTAATCTAGCACACTTGCAGCAATTTTTAACTGCATAAGTGGCCCACCAAACTATAAGCGTATCAAAGCTGTGAGATCACATCCACTGATAGAGCCACTTGGACATTCAGGTAAAAATACTCCCAACTGCAGTCAAAACCTAGCAAGATCACAACTTGGAACAGTGTAGTAACAGGGCTTTCACCAGCAATTTTTCCCACCCAAAGGTTAACCAGAGATTAGATTAACTCCCTACTACATACCCCTACTAAACTACATTTATCAATACTTGAAGCAAGAAACATACCAGGTCTCAAGCATCTGAGCCTTTTTTTTTTTACCCACACACAAAGTAAATCAGACTGATTCCATAAAGTGAAAGGAAGAAACAGAAAAAAGGTGTGTCTGGTTTATTTCCTGTCTTTAAGAAAGCTGACTTTACTCCTGAAGTATAGGCTTATGTGTGCCATTTCTGATGGCCTAGTCATGGTGACACTGATGTTTCCTGAATGCCTTATGGAAGCATCACAGATTCTTATATGCAGTGCATAATTGGCATTTCTTTCCATATAGAAATGCTGCTCACTCAAACAAGTTTCTTTGAAACCGTGATCTAGTTTTACTTTGACTGTTTACAGTTATGCTGAACACTCCAGTTTTGCACAGCATACAGCAAACTCACCAGAGATTAGAGTACCTGCATATGAAAAGACAATGAAGCAAGAAAACTACAATTATCCCATCAAAATCCTACACAAACATCAAATATCAGGTATGGTTCTCTGAAGGCATAGGAATACACTTTTTCTTCAGGTAGTAACTCAACAATAAAGATAGATGTCAATGTTAAATTTAAGTTAGAAATAAAGTAGTTCTGTAATACAGCTATAGTTTAGGATTACAACAACATTTACAGGCAAGTCAGCAACACCTGAAATCCTTAGTGCGCAGAAGTTTTAAGTTCTGAAGCCAGAAAGCCCTTCCTTCACTGAAGATAATGGGAGATTTGCCATTTCTTGACACCAAACCCAACCTCTTTGCAAGTTATCACTGAAGTCCTGAAGATGATCAATAACTGCACAGATGTCACCTTGCAACAGTTTCATGTTGTCTAAGCAGCATTAATTGTATTCCAAGCTATTATCCTGTTTAATGCCTGCCAAATAACCAGAGTTTTTAAGCGGAAGTGCTAAACAACAACTACATATGGTTAGTAACCTTAGTCATTACAGTTAGACTGTTAAATCACTTCATGAAGTTTTAGGCAACATATATTAGCTGAATACAGCAGAATTTCATTGTTCCACAGATTAGTTTTATTTCTCAATGAAGATCACTTATCTCATACAATTTTCCTAAGACTTTCAGCTCTACAAAACAGAAGTATACTTTTGATACGGAAATAAAATGTAATTATAAATACAACACATATCAGGGATACAGTGCAGTTATTTTGTTAATGGTTCTTGAAAGCTAGCAGGAAAATACTTCAAGACTTTTTGCTGATCTCAGTATTAGAGCCCAAGAAATTTATTTAAAGGGTTTAGAGCTGTAGAGACCTTTAGAAACGTAAATACGTCACCTTAACTAGTATTTAGAAACTCCATGGTTTATCTTACCATGAGGCTTTGTCAAAAGCAGCTCAGGTGCCAGGTAGTCTGGGGTCCCCAGGATGCGTTCACCTTCTACTGGAGCAGCTCCTCTTCTTACACTCTTTGGAGTCCTATATGGTGTGCCAGCATCTCCCTGATGAGGTGTCTTATAAGGGACAACAAAGATTTCAGATGTCAGTCACAAACAGCTGAGAAACTCCCATCTCCAGGTTTAGTAATGGGTGCTATAGCTGATACTCAAAGTCAATAGCAAAGTCAAACACATATCATAATGTACATTCCCTGACAAATTGTGAAATGTGTTTCCATTTCTTTATCTCAACTGTCTTAAAACATAAAAAGTCAAGATGCCCACTCTTAAGGAAACTTTGCCTAAGTTCATCCTCCAATGTCAAATCCACAACAACTTTTTACATTAAGCTTCATAATAGGCTTGCAATTGGTACTTGGCAGTACACATTACATTATCACTTTTACCAGGATAATAAAACAGCAGGCACAATAGTTCTTATTGTGCCTGAACAGCATTTGCAAACCATCTTGGGAGGAATGCAGGATTGAAAACAAATAAAGCAAAGCCTGCCATCACATCAGGAAGCATACAATTACCTGCAGAAAACACCACACTGCACTAAATGTCAGATAAGACAAAATAGCCCAGGCTTTCTTTACTGGTACACTGTAAAAATATTTCTCCAAGAGGTATGTTTGCTGAGACAGAAGCAAACCAGTGGACACATAATTTCTTTAAGAGCTTACCAATAACTGTAATTTTGTCTACCAAAGTGCAGCAAGTGAAGGCCTGTCCGCAAAGGTCACTATGGCAGACTACCTCAAGCCACTACTACAATTTTCCCTCTAAATTAGCAACTGAAAATTTTGGATCACTAATGCCTAATGCACACACAGAGCCTCCAAATGTCTCCTTACACACCTGATAGACTTGGTATGGCCTTCCTTTCTGTAATGGAGTAATAGTTGTCGGGTAAGAGCCACTACAAGCAGGTGAAACATCCATTATGTCTAAGGAAGCCATGCTACATGGCTCAGATATATTGGATATATTAATTGGGCTATTATAACTTCGAAAAACAACAGCATTTTTTTTTAACATAGTCAGTGCTTCCATCATCTTTTCTGAAGGGGAAGATACGATGTCATGGTGAGTTTCTGTCATGTGTTTTTGGTCATTATCCTTTTCATCAGGCAATGGCTTGTATTCCTGAACAGCATGTGCTTCCTCTCTATTTTGTGTGGCATCTTGGGACTCCGGTGATGTTACAAGCATGCCTTCTGGTTTTAGTTCCTCAAAGGAAAGGTCTTTAACACTTCTGTCCAAATTTAAAAGCTGCTTTTCTAAATGGTTTTCTGTAACAGACATTTCAGGAAATGACAAGTCTGAATCTGCACTGAGGATTCCTGAAGGCTTTTCATCATCACTGCCTAAAAAACTTGAGTTCATATACTCCTTTTTATTATCCTTTTCATAGTCAGCATCCAGATCACATGTGAGATTTCTGGCTATAACTGACGTAAGTGAACTTTCAGCTGTTTGCTGGTTACCAATAAGACTCGGAACTTGTTGCTCGCTTTTGCAGGTGTCCTGTAGGCATCCATCATCACAAAGCATTAAACACTGAATTTCTGTTGTTAAACCTGTCCTTTTATGTGCTGGAAATTCTATGATCTGACAGCCACGTTTATATTCTGCATTGCTTTTCTTAACATAGTTAAGCTCCTCAGAAGGACTAGTGTCAACTAATTCAAAGCTTCTTTTTACACCTGGCTTTTCAAAAATCTCCTCCTTTGTAATAGGCCTGACAGGCTCATTCTGCCTTGGCCATGACTGTTGTTCATTGGAAGTTTCTGCTGTTTCATTACTCCTATCACTTTCACTTATGAAGAGTTTTTCCTCCCAAATCTTGTTTTCAGAAAGACATTTTCTGACTATGCCTTTCATATCCAGTGTGGTCACAGGAGTATTTGTTATATCAGAATGCTCGCTTTCCAACTTGTGCTGATTGCCAGAGTCATTGCTGCTGATGGGAGAAATGGCAGCCTCCAGTTCTTTCGTCTTCAAAGTATTCAGACCTTTGCTATTCTGTAATTCTACATTTGAAAGGAGAGCTGACCCACTGTTACTTGGTTTGCCTGTTGTAGAACATAGTTCATCTTCACTTTGCTACAAACAAGCAGATTAAGTTGAGCATCAAGAAAAATAGGGCTACAGCATTATAGAAATGTCTTAAAATACCTCAGTTCCACTTTCATAAAAAATTGCAGATTTCTAAGCATGACTTATCCTTTATAAACCCTAGCAATGACAAATGTGACATAATACATGAAAAAACATCAAAACTAGATTAGGGATAATGCAATTTTATGAACATAAACTTGGTAGAATACAATAGAAAATAAAGTATTTTTAAATGCTTAAGAAAGGAATATAGTAATTGAAGTTGTATTTCTGATTTTATGTTAAAAAGTTAAGCTACAGAAATTCTCAGGTTCTAACAAACCCCAAACCAAAACCCCCATCATACTACCCTGTGGTTTATGCTTCAGAGATGACAAAAGAAAAATCTGATATTACTACTACTCTGGTAACACAACATTGAAAACATCATCTTGAGAAATGGACAGATATAACGAAGTTATAAATCATTTTAGACATGAGGTTTTGTGTGTTATCTAAATTGGAATTGTGCAAAGGACCAAATATCATAGCAGCATTTTCTTTTTGGTCTGTATTGGTACAGAATTTCATTAACAGTTTAAACTAGGAGAAAGTATTTTGTATACAACACCAGCTATAACTACTGGTGCTTGAATAATTGATACAAAACCTTCCACTAGTATAAACCTTAAGCTTTTCCCATTTTTAGTAGCTAGCAGAAGTTTGAAGTGTTTTTCATTATTTCTTCCAATTCTTTTGTCTGCATGCTGAGCTAATACAACTACACAAATAAGATCAGCTTCCAAAGAGCCAGTGCTCCCAGCATTGCCCATCTTGTGAAGAACAGGGATAAGCCAGTGCTGTCCAGCAGAAGCCTTGGCTGCAGATTAAGTGGCATTTGCTTTTTATGTTACATTGCACAAGACTTCTATTGGTTTGAAGAAATAATACTAGTTTGATCCAAAAGTCCTACTCAGCAAGGATTACAACCCCTGCTCCTGCTGTAGGAAGGCTTCTCTGCATCTGAAACAACTGGAGGGAGTAAGTAGAGGATATCTGCAGCAGTATGTGTAAAACTACAAGCTAGTTTTAATGTATAGTGTGAAGATAAAACAGTCCTGACCTCTACATCTTTCTCCCACCTGGGGCTGCTGCAGCATTCTGATTCCATACCAGACAGGCATTTTTGGGATTGACTACTGGCACTGGAGGTACCAAACCTTTTTCTTGACTGAAGCAGAGTAGGAGTTAAGCTCCTCGCTGGCATCACAGGAGTGAACGGAGAAGTATCAAGATCTTGAGAGCAGAAAGAAAAGAATGAAATCAATCAAGCATTGATACAAATAGGCAATAAATATTAACCAGCTTCACAGTATGTCAGGCTTTCATACTGAAGGAAGTTACGGAAAGCCATGCATGACATTCATTTCTCTTGTCATCTTTCCTGCATAGTCAATTCACTCATCTTTTGAAGGAAGGACTTCCCAAGAATTTCAAAGCAATATGAATCAGTGCCATGGTAGACTTCTTCCCCATTTCAGGTCAGAGATGAGGAAGCAGGGAGATAAGACAATTTAAATGAAAGCACATGTTATTATGTTAAATGCCAAGAACTCGCACTATTCCTGTAAGACCTTAAAGGGTCATTTTGCATTCAGTAGTTGTGCATTTGCAAAAAAACCAAATCAGAAGATGACGTAAGTAGCGTAGGTGAAACCATGTCAGACCTCACATGCTAGAGGAACAGTAGACAGCAAGACACTGACAGAAGCACACCTTTTATCAAGTGGGTTCAAGTTCCTCCCATAAAATTGAAAGACTGCAACCTTACAGCCAGAGTATTACTCAGTACAAGGTGTGGTATACTCACATGTTTTGAATAACTTAGCTGAAAGAGGGGTTTCTTCCTTCTGGACCATAGGTAAGGGAGAAACAATTCCATGCAGACTCCCAGATGATTCACTTGACTTGTACTCTGGCATTTTCATTCCAACAGGCGTATACTATCAAACAGTAAGAAGCATAGTTACACGTTAATGAAGTCTGAACAAAACATCCAGGATTGGGAGTGTAACCACACATATACTTTATTATGCCTGCACTGGAATTTAGCCATGCCCATTTCCCAATTTTTTTGAAGCACAACTGACAGTCAGCAGTTTGAATTGTAGTCCAAGGTAATCACTTCGGAACTCCAAGGTACTGGAAACAAGTCCTGTTACCACCATAAATGGCATAAAAGATGCAAGTGTACCCGTAACACTCCTATTATTACATTAGAAGTAGTAAGAAAGCCAAAAGAATGAAGTACTTAACGATGGTGAAAATTACTTACAAAACCCAGAGAACTGATGAGAGACAACAATTGTCCTGGAGTACGTGAGTAGTCTTGTTTTGGCTTTGCCATCGATGGTGTAGTAAGAATGTCTATCATATTTATCTCTACAAACAGAAAAGGATATAAAGCAGGTCAGTTTTTGCTTTTGCTATTAAATAAGCAAATTTGCAGGCATTTACTTAAGTTTTATTAAGAGGGGGAAAAAGATACCAGACAAATATCCGCCACCAAACCCAAGTGAAGACATACACATACATACTTATTCAAGACAACCTATTTCTTCCTGTATATCATAAAGCTCCATTTATAAATAGAGAAACTGGTAACGTCCAATTTCCTTTCCAACATACCATGTTGGGAGTGTTACGTATTCTAACTTGACAACAGCTTTGGTTTTTGGTAGCAACTGGCCTATTGCCTGTGGGCTAAGGTAGTAAATTTAATTCAAAGCATGCCTTCTCTCCCAAAGATATTGCAATAAAGCTACAGGCAAATCTTTCTTAGGTGAAAGTTCAACCTTAGATGCCATTTTTTGCTCACTAAAGGCACACTTATAGATTACATATGTTCAACTAGGCACAGTATGTCCCATTAGAACTTGCCAATTAAAGCAGTATACTGAAAACACACTAAACTTAGGATTTTCCTCTATACTCTTAAAGGCAAACTCCATAGACAACTGTGAATTTCTACATTCCTTTAACTCAATAAAAAGGATGTGCCCATCAGCAACTGCCTAAACAAACCAAAATCCACACAAAACCAACCAAACACACCCCACAAAACCGAAACAAAACCATACCAAACAAACAAAACCACAAAACAACAAAATCCACCTACACCAAACACAACAGAAAAAAAACCCCTGGTGCTGTGTGCATTAGGTTGACTTATGCAGCTAAAGGGTTAGATATGCAAACTAGTTCAGGAACTGGCTATTCACCTTAAGACAAGGCAGCCTATTGCCTGTGCCAGACAGTCATTTGGCTATTCAACTATATTTTCTGCTACTTGAAAACAGTATGGTCACATACTAAAGCACTGATTTATAAACTTCTGTTAGAGACTCACCACCTCCTCCTGTCTCTCATGTTAAGGAAGGTTCAAGTTGGAAAAAATATACATGAGTACAGAAATAGCCAGAGAAACACAAAGAAAAAGCCAGAATTATTCTTTCATCATTTGAATTCTCTTTGTGAATTTTATAGAAAATTTTTAAATCCATACACCTCAAGGAAAATGGCTCT
Source organism: Agapornis canus (assembly GCA_036873685.1). Classification (NCBI taxonomy): domain Eukaryota; kingdom Metazoa; phylum Chordata; class Aves; order Psittaciformes; family Psittacidae; genus Agapornis; species Agapornis canus. Next base: position 44,539 of record JBAFWW010002208.1, read on the forward strand.
AGATCACCCTCATCCCAAAGAACAAATATTTTAGCTTCTGAAGTGCAAGGTACAGAGCAGACCCTTTATAGCATGGACCTTATTACTACTCACCTACTAGAAAACAGATAATAGGGCAACATTTGTGCTTATTTAATTGAAAGCTGCCCTCTATGGGGATGTAAAGCATTCAGGAATATGGGAACATGACACAACCACACAATTCAATACAAGCAAAAGAATACAGACAACCCTTACCTCTATTCAAAGTAACTCTGGAAAGCCCAAAGTCTGTCAACTTTATATGGCCCTGATTAGAAATGAGCATATTGTCTGGCTTCAGATCCCTGAAGACATTAACATAGTTAAAGTCAGCAAAGACAACTGAGCAATATTAAAAGTGTTAAACCAGAAACACTCAGTATAAAACATCAATTACAACTGGTTCTCAGTAACATCTCTTAGCCAGCAAAGATTCTATCTGGAGGAATGCACCAAAGCAATTAAACATTTCTAGCACTAAATACTGTACCAACTTCTCAGCTTGTAGAATGACCATGCATGTTATGGGTTTGTTTCGGCAGGTTGGAAAAGTTTTTTGTGAGCACTAACAGCACAACATTTACTAATATGTAGTTCCCACACATGACAAGCAAGCCTCCGGTAAGAATTTCCATGCATGTTCTCTGTGTGGCATTACTGAATGCAGTAAAGAATTCTCACTAAAGGGGAAGCACTAGAGTAGTCAATGTCCATTTGTCCTAGTTATATGCTGGTAGTACTCGGAGGGTTCCAGAACTAACAATGACTTAAAAGGGGGAGGGGACCCAGGAGGCAGCATAGCTACTAATACACCTCAGTACTGGGGGAAGAATGCACAGGCCAGGGAAGGCAGTGTAGTGTTTGCCTGATTAACATATATGGAAAGATTTTAATTGCTGTTTCATGACATTTCCACAATGCACACGTGCAAAAAGGCCTTTCAGAAGCTCTAGCAGGTGTGTCAGCTGTTACTATGAAATGGGGATTGGTTATGCATTTGAGGGAAAAATTAAAACCTCAAACTACCAGATGCTTATTTGTAAGAGAACAAACAGTAGGTTTTACCTGTGGATTATACCATGTCTGTGAAGATAATCAAGAGCCAATGCCGCTTCAGAGATATACTTAACAGCCATTTCTTCATCAAAATATCCATAAATATGGAGAAGAGATTTGACATCTCCACCAATGAGGTACTCCATCACCTGCCATTCGAACGTTTTCAATTTAACATTTTTAAAAGGCATTTAAAATTTGCAATCATCAAATATCTTTCACCCCTAGGAAGACATAACTTCAAAGAGCAGAGTACAAAAGTGGCTTCTTCGTGCAAACTTCATTTCTCACATGACACTTTTTGCCTTAGATAAAATTAAAACTTCAAATTACAGAGGACATAAAGCATTTTTCTTTTGACAGACCATTTGCCGATTTTATTTGCCTAGCCTACTTTTAATAGTCAGCTCTCAAATAACTCCTGCAGTCAGCTCAGCTGCCTAATTTCTGAAAGATTTCTGTATTACAGAAAATAAATTACAAAGCATTTCTGGGAAGCTCAAGGCCTGAAGCCAAATACCACTGGTATCTGGTTTGTATAGGACAGGTATCCCAATGATTTTATTTTGCAACTATTTATACACAATAGGAAATTCAGATCTGAGCCTTGTGAAATAAATGCAGACTTCCAGGAATGTATACAGTGAGAGCTACTGTATTTAAGACACACACACAAGCATGTTTAACAAAAATACACACAAAAAATTAATCAAACCCACACATTATTATGGCCCATGTCATAGTCAATATAAAAGAAAAGTCAGCAGGGTTTCAGAAGCTCACTTTTCAATAACAAGAATGATTTTATGGGCTTTTATGTCAACCAATCTCATCAGTACTTAGATTCCAACATACAGTACTATTCCATATATATGACTAGCATCTGCTTTAAAATTCTTCACCCTGAACTCCTCTACTCTACACAGCAGTTAAACAAGAGATTCCAGGAAAGGAAGCCCTCATTTACACCCCAAATGCATGTAGGAGTGCACAGCAACCTCACCTCAATTTAATCAAGCTGTTCACTGTCTGTCCTTACAGCAAACAAGACAATACAGCAGATCCTTATATAGAGTCTTAATCCAGACCATTTTCATGTGGAGGCAGCATATAAAATAATGTTCAAGCCCCCTGTACTCCGCAGTGCTCCATGTAGACTAGCATTTAGTCTTCCCACTCAGTTATCCTCTTGTCATCTAGGCCAACCACCATCATGAATTTTGACCACAGGCAACAAGTAAAACAGATTTCCTTTAAGTGAGCCACAGGGTATTTTTCAGTTACTTGGATTCTGCTTGAACAAAATGGTTTCTTGTTCTGCTTTCCCTAAGATTTCTACATATTCCTCAGATTACCTATTAGAAAAGACTTCCATGTAAAAAAGGGCAAAAGGTGGAAAGATTTCAAAAGGTACCGGGGGAAGAGAAACACTTCACTTGTTCAACCATTCCAAGAAAGGAAGCAGGTCCATTCCCTGGTGACTTTCACCATCATGAAAATAGTTTTCTGATATGAATAAACATCTGCACTCCATTTTCAATCCTATCATAAGCCACCAGAATAATTTATGTACTCACTAAATAGACATTATTTGCTGACTGAAGTGAGTAGTATAAGTGCACAATGAAAGGACTTTTACTGAGAGCCAATGCATCCCTCTCTGCCTGGACCTGGTGAACCATGTTCTTGTTGATCATATCTGCTTTTTTCATCACCTGAAAAACAAAACAGAAACAAACAAACATTCTTTTATTTGCTCAACCCACAGTTCACATATCACTTATCTTGCATAGAGACATACAAATAAAAGTTATAACTTCATATACAGAAAAAATTTGAAACCACAAGTTATTAAAGAATCTTTTTCATTGCTCTCCTCCTAATTCACTTCTGAATGGAATTAAAACTACTAATATTAACTGCAATTGCACACACTCAAAAATGAATGTTTAGGTTGTTTGTGAAATTAAGCTGCCTGGAGTCAATCCTCTTATCCACAGTATACAACTCAGAACCAGAAAGGCTTGTTCAATGCTTAGATATGCACTTGCTGACAAAGTCTTTCCAGCCCTTCAGACGCTGAGATACATGTTCTGAGGACTGAAGAGTGCAGCAGTAAGCCATCCTATCTTGCCATCCTCAAGTGCAAGACTGCAACTATTCCAGTCTCCAATTCTTAATTTTACAGAGAAAGCAGTGAATTTCAGCTTAATTGTAATTATAAAATCAATTTATAAAATCAAGTCACCCAACAATATTTGTTTCCTTGGGTAGAAGCCTCAAACACGTACAACTCACAATGAAGAAATAAGAAGCTTAACTGTGACTTAGAATCTAATTCCTGTATTCATCTATGTTGATGGCCACTTAACATTAATCTTGAACAGAAGGTGCATAAAAGCACAGTTGATGGGTATTTAGGCAAGTATTGCATACACCCTGAAAATTTGCCCACTTTCAACATCTTTGGTTCAGATCTGTATGGTGAAATTAAAGCAAATTCAATTCATCCATTCTCTATGCAACATAACTAAAAAGTTGAATCTACAGCTACCACTGGAATTCAGTAACAGAATTTGGTAACATTTAAAAACAGCAAAACATTAAGAAATGTAATCTGATACCATCAATGTAAGTGTTGATGTTAACAGTAAAAAACACCTAGCACGTAAAGTTCTGTAGCTTGAATAAGTCTCACTGCAACAACAATAAAGGATTTACACAAAACCCGTTAGGTCACAAAACTTCCAATGAACTTGTGTGAGATACTGCAGTAATGCAATCGAACCACTCCATACGCAGCACCTGAACTGCAGGAAGCTAGTTTCCACTACTACATTACTATTAGCACAGTTGATAGCAAAAAAAAAAATAATAAAAAAAAATCCTAAGATATACATAGAACACATAGAACTGCACTGTTAATAAGTGTTAACCTTAACCGTGCAAGTATTTAAGCATGTGTTAAACGTTGTAGCTGTGAACAGCCCATAAACTTCACAACAGTTTACAAATAAGCTTTCACCTCAAACGGTTTATAGTAGAGTCATGTAAATAGACACACACAGCTCCGAAGAGCAATGTCTACTTTGCATGGCTGGTTTTACTTTCCCTGGGGTCTGTGCACCTAGTTATAATCCTTCTTATTGCAAGGTCAGGCTCACACAAACCATCAGTAAAATGTTTACTACTGACAAGCCTCGCCTTCAGTCCTTTACATATGAATGTAGAAGAGTAAGGGCTTTAAAATGGGTACTCAACAAAAGTTCTTTAAATAATTTGCTTTCGTTATCTATATCAGAGGGAGACTTTTCACTTAGATGCGAGAACACCGTCCCTGTAGCACGACAGCTGCATGCATTTGTTTCCAGTAAGTATTTACAAGCGAGAAGCTAATAGAGCGGTGGCACTTTGTAAAGCTTTTAGCTTTCTCCGACAGCTAAGGTAGTTCTAAAAAACAGATGTCGTTTATCAGGTGCCTCCTACCCAAAGCCTCCAGGCAAATACGACTGTGTGGAGAAAGCCGAACACAGTCATACCGACAGCTCATCCATCTCCCAGACACCGGGCTCCTGCCAGAACAGCGGCAGCTCCCTAGAAGCCCAGGAGCCAGGGGACTCGGATCGTAGTAGGCCTTCGTTGGGTACCCCTTTCCTCACACTAAGTTAAACGAACGCGGAGTGCGGCAGCACCGCGACACGGGGCAGCGAGGAAGCAATACTGAGTCCCGAGGGCGGCAGAGGACGGGGAGGCGACCCTGGCCCGCGTGGCCCCTCACCTTCACGGCATAGAGCTTCCCTGCCTTGCGGCCCAGGTACACCTTCCCGAAGGCGCCACGGCTGATGGGCTTCACGATGGTGAACTCCTCGATGGAGGGTGGCCGGGGAACCTCCAGCCGCCTCAGACCAGCCGTGACAATGCCATGCCCTTCCTCCGGCCGGGCCTCCACCACCGGCTCTACCGTCCCCATGTCGCACCCCGGCCCTGGCGCCCGGCACTGATTCAAAGCGGCGCGAACCCCGCCCCTCGGCGTCGCCGGCCAACGGACGGGCGCGGGAGTGGGAGCGCTCTCGCGAGAACCCGCGAGCCGTGGCCGTTGAGGGAGGAGGCTGCAATGGCGGCCTGAGCGG
>JBAFWW010002208.1:54140-67527 GCA_036873685.1 Agapornis canus
CTGCACCAGCTACTAAGAAGGATTAAAAATGACTGCTACTGCTGAACCCAGGACAACCATATATTCACTATAGTAATGTGCTAGAGTAGGAGCCCTGATACATGGTATATCTAGGCTTTTACACTCTGATTCATCAGGTGGTATCACTGGGTGCTGCTGAACTGCAGAACTGACTGTGATGTGTTCATATGCTTTCTATAGAATAGTTTGATGCTTAGGTATGTTGCTGAAGTCAGATCCCAAGGAAAGAAACAGGAAACTTTGGGGAATACCTTGTATAATTTAGGGGAAAAGATAGATATTTCCAGTTATAAAAGTACTACTTCATGAATTAAAACACATGGTGTTTCAAAAATAACGCAGGAATCAGTAATAACTTAGGAATGGTGATCTCTGAATTAGTGAGATATTGTTAAGTCCTCATGATTCTGTGCTATTCAAAAGCAGCTACTGAGCTTTCGGTTCAAGGGAACCAGCTTAATCAGATCTGTTGCTTGGATATCTGCCCATGGATAATGTAAAATTCATTATACTACAATATTTCATACTAAAAACAGAAATTAAGGCCTTCTACTAAATAGTTGGAATACCTCATTTGCTATTCTTTTATCCTTTTTTGTTTCTTTCTGTTTATGTGTAAAGAACATGACTTCTGTGGCTGTGCTGTGTTGTGAAATCTTATCAGGCTGATGATCTTAGTTTTGTCTTGCAGACATCAATAATCAGGAATACTTTAAGTGAACTTTCTTCCAAAGAGAAGTGCCTAAGTGACAATAACTGTAAACAGGCTGTAAACAGGTTTTCATTTCAAGAGATGGGGCCAACTTGCAGGCATTTCAGTAGAAGTAATTTGCTGTTGTCTTCCATCTCTCTTTCTCCCCATATTGATTATGTTTCCTTTTTTGTATTCTCTTATTGCTGTGTGAGGTAAACACAACTATTTGGAATGTTAGCTGATTGACTTAATGGGGGCATGGTGACAACAAGGGAAAAACATCCTTTCACAGGATGTTTTGTTTTGTGAAGTAATTAAGTTTGTAATATTTATTGAAGACATCAACAGTCTTTGTTCTGTTGCTTGGTTGCAACAGTATGGATCTAACGCAGCAAACAGGTGATACAATAAAAAAAAAGGAAAAATATTCTGAAGGAAGTGTATATGTATGTATGCATATCTGTAAGAAGTTCTCTTTTTTTGTAACTGAACATTGGCTTAAGTGCAAATCAAGGGCAGTCTTTGCATCTCTTAAGTGTGGATGATCTACACCTACTGTTCTGTTTTGAGATCTAGCAATTACTTTCTTTAAACCATGCTTACATTTGAAAATCAGGAAATGTCCCCTCTTCCAAGCTCTGTGGTCTGCCTGGTTGGTTGATTAGTTTGGGTTTTTTTCTTTAGAGGTTTCATCTGACTGGTGTTGAAGCTGACTTCCTGTGGTTTGTTATGAAGCCTCAGGTGGAAGGCAGTGTAGAAGTTGTACGATCATAAGTCAGGGTTTGGAATGGGGGTGTGTTTAACTAGTTTAAAAAAGTTTTGTTTTGTTCTGTCTTTTTTCCTCTTTCCAGGCTACTGTTCCTCTGAGTCACCTTATTAATGCCTTTCATTCACCAAAAAGCTCCACTACTACTGCCAGCACAGCATCTGTACATCCTGTTCAGAGGGACACTTCCCCAGAGCATGATCCTCAGAAGAGTGAGGTACTGAAAACCTTTGGGAAAAGTGGTGATTTGCTTTTAACTGAACTAAATCTGAATAATATTAGCTTAAGGAAGTTTAGTATTTGAATTGTTTCATAAAATAATGCAATGTAACTGAATGAAACCGAACTTTAAAACATAGATGTAACTTTTTGGCAGAACTTTAGTCAGTGCTTTGTCATTAAGGATTCCACAAAAATGCAGTACTTCATTAGCAAGGAAAAAAGCTAGTACTTGTCTTGGTACTAATTTGCAAATGAGAAGAGGATTTGTTTTCACTTTCAACTTAAGGTTTCTTGCTCTGAAGTAACAATAACACTCCTGTTAATAAACCTTTTATTTTCACTCACTGAGTTCCAGCAAAGTTGGTTTCATGATTGCTTGTGAGAAAAAGGGCTGTAACTTAAAATATGTTGGGGGGTTTTAAGATATTAAATAGAATATTTGCATGAATTCTTATTTTTCTATGAAAATATGTTAAATTTTTATTAGGCATTTTTTGGTCTTCACATTGAAAATCAAAATACAGAAAGTGCAAAGCTGTGATTCCATTGGGCTTTTTTTATTGGTGGGGTTTTAAATTATTTTTTTATTTTTCATGATCCCATATTTGCTTCTGGTGATAAAAATTTATTTCAGTGGGAGATTTGGATTGAATGAAACAAAAAATGGGTTTCATTTATTCAGTTCTATATTTGTCTTTCTAAGCAGCAAGAGTCTCCTCTAAATACATTTAGTATTTTTGCTCTGATTTATCGTGCACCTTTTTGCTTCCTCCAAGCATGATAAAAGTATAAAAATAAGAATTAAAAAAGTCTCTCAAAGGATTCGTAAAGGAAGTTCTTAAAGCAAGTTGATTAGACTATTATAAGTTTAAATAAAGGTTAAGCTCAAATGTTAAATCAGCAAGTACTGACTTAGCAAATGTGGTTGTAGTATCAAATAAAGCTGAACTATTACTGTGGCAAAACCTGTCATTTGAGGAAGTGAGACTTCTCTGCTGCAAAGTTAAGTATGTGTTTGGAAGTCGTAACCTGTTCTGAAGGGTCACAAAAAATGCACATTTTCTCTACCCCGGAGCATTTCAGTCCTTTTCCAGACAGCTATTAAGCTGAAGTAGGAAGGCATGAGCTATTCCTTTAAACCATGTGTAAAAGTCAAACGCTGATAGATATTTTAAAGGGCCCAAACTAATATGTGTTTCTTAAAACATGCTCTTACTGAAAAGTTTTTCTCCTATCTGTAAAATACAGGTGTAAAATTACTTTGATCGGGGTTACTTCTTTAGTAACTCAAGTGTATGTGCCTTCTATCCTTTGTTTTATTTTTTTAATAGTTAATTTGCTTTGTAGGAAATCCCATATCCTAATACCCTTTACCCCATAGAAACTTTTGCCTTTTATTGTGTGTCTGCATACCTTGTGGCTTTTTAAGGTTTTAACTCTGGGTAGAGTATTGAGTCTTTGTGCGGCTGCTACATCTGCACTAGCTGCCAAAAAGATAGCAAAAAACTAATAAAAGAAAAAAGAGGTGGTGGTGGGGGGGATTTTGCTATTTGCTCACTTAAAACCATAATGGGTGGCTATTGCTGTGCATCGTTGCCCCTTACGCTCTGCATTTGCGCTATCTTCAAGAGTACAGAGGGTTAGAAAAGTGTTGTATTTTTTCTGTGCCTGCTTCAATCAGGGAGCAGGATGGTGTTAAAAAGACTAAACCTGAAAGAAAACCCATTGTCATAAATGTATGGTGACAATTAAAATACCAGTATATGCAAATGGAGAAGTTATTCTGTACTGACAGTAGCAAATACTCTTTCTTTGATCATGTCCTTCAATTTATTTATCTTGATTTAGAAATTTTTGGTTTGGTCTGAACTGTGAAATATAGATGCTGTATTGAGCCAAAAGGTTAACTGAGTTATTCTTAAACTTTTCTCCCCTAAGGTAATCTTAAGTAAATTCTGAACACTTACTTCTGTTTTTCAGTCTGTATTTAATTTAAGGGATCTGGGATTGTCTGATCTGAAAGCGAACCATTTCAAAGAATTGGTGAACAGGTTGCTTCCTGGCTACTCTCTAGAAAGCAAAGTCTCTTCACAGTGGCATACATCATACATCTCTGCTGAATCCTTCTTCGAAAATAAGCATGGTATGTTTCAGAATAAAGTGCTTATGAAAACTGGAGGTAAACTGTAAAGGTGAACAGAGTTACTCTTTAATCTCTTGTGCTGTAGATAACTTGAGAGTTTTAAAAAGCTTTGATAAAAAGAGCACTAATATGTTTTTTCATTGTGTGCAGGTTGTCTCTAGAGTAGTGCTTTTGAATCTTGGGAATTTGAGAAAATTCAACCTGGCTTTTGGAATTGTTTCTGCAAATTCAGATTTGAATTTAGCTGCTATTAACATTGTCTGAACTCAGCAGTAGTACAAGTTCATTGTCTCCCAAGGATGACCTGTGAATTTTTTCACTAAGTAGGAGAAATGAGATATTACTAATACACTAGCACAAAGTCATAGAATCATAGAGGACATTAAGATCATCTGGTTCTAACCCCCCTGCCATAGGCAGTGGCACTCACACTAGACATGTCACCCAAGGCTCCATCCAACCTGGCCTTGACTACTGCCAGGGATGGAGCATTTAGCACTTCTTTGGGCAACCTGTTCCAGTGCTGCACCACCCTAACAGCAAAGAACTTTTTACTTATATGTAATCTGAACTTCCCCTGTTTAAGTTCAAACTCATTACTCCTTGTCCTATCACTGCGGTTCCTGGTGAAGAACATAACACAGTCATGAACATCTCTGGTTTACACAAAGTTTTTTGCTTGAAGGAACATTACATGAGGACTTTAATTAGAAAGGAATTATGGGGGGCAAACTGTTAACAGTCCGTGTAGAGTATTTAGTTGCTGAAATAAAGGAAGTGTGGTTCCTTAACAGTTGAAGATACTTTGTTGGGATTAATCTAAAATAGAAGGAGCAAGGCCGTTGTAGGTGCTCGAGAATGTGTTGGAAATGAAGCATATAACTAACATTTGAGGTACTGCCTATATCGTATGGCAGTTGGGAGAAAAAAGAAGAATAATATCTCAGGGCTACTATTAGAGAAGAAGTATTGCATTCTGATGTGAGACATAAAAATATTAGCCCTGAGGCAGTTTTCTGAATGTGAAGAAGACTTTCAAATGCTTCAGAGCTTTGCTGGGTTGACCTGGAAGCTTATCGGACTGGTTGTCAAAGCAAGGTTATAGGTGGAAAACTGCCACAGGCGAGGGAGATGCTAAATCTTCAAGAAGGTACTTCTGTGTGGGTGACACTGCAGGCTATGAATGACTATTACTGTTGATATATGTATGTTGTGCATATACTTGTGCACGAAATCAGAAGAGTACTTCTGTTTTATTAAACTAATGTGTTCATATCTACATTATATTAAATTAGCCCATGAGCAGTGGTATAGAAGATAATGGAATATAAAGTATTGTAGAATTAAAAACTAATGCTTTTTTTCTTCTTCCTGTAGTTCTTCAGTATTTCAGTTGGTAGCTTGTAAGCTGTTATTACAATCATATAACTTCAAAAAATATTAGGAACTTTAAGGGTTCTTTTTGCTACCCTAGATGTATCTAATTGATGTAATAACTTTCTCAGAATACATAAAACAAAAAATAACCCTCACCCTTTTTACGATTACATTAGCTTCTGAATTACTATGATGACAGAATATGTAGGGGTTGGCCTCCATTTTTTTCCTTTCCCCAGGTCTCTGATGTTTCTTAAATAATTCTTACCTGCTAAATGAGGATGAGTCCTTTTAACTTTTGGTAACTATATAACAGATACATGAAAGCCCTCTTTCACTTCTTCTTGCGTCTGTATTAAATGAGGACTGTACAATTAAGTAGACTTAGTGTAGGTTAAAATTTTGTCATACTTTATACATAGCCTGTTTTAAAGTGCCACTGAGTGATCTGTTCTTTAAAGCCTTTGGAACTAAATGTTTGAATGCTGGTCCTTCAGCTTCATGACAGTTTAATTACAGATGCCTGAAAGACCACAGTAAAATAGAATTGATATCCTGTGGAAGAAGAAATGTTTAGCTGTTGTTTATATTGGGTGTATTTATACTTTGCTGTATCTTTTTACAGGCTTCGTGGATGTTTTCAGTGTTTTGCGTTCATCTTGTTTGTACAGACAGCATCCTAATCCCCTCCAAAACTTCTGTTCAGATGTTCGGAGTTGGCCAGGTATGAAACAATAAACTGCACTGGTTTTAATCTCTATAGTATCTTCTTATTCTGGGAAGGTATTTTTACTTTTGTCTTAGGGCATCACTCAAGAAATACTGTAAACTCCCAGGGGGAGCTTTATATTGATGTTAACACTTTAAATAATGAAGCTATTTTTGCATTTGAGTAGTGTGTTTCCAGAATTAAGTTAGTAAACACTGTGTAGAATACACACTGTGTGTATCTCTGGCTCATATTCTTAAAAGATGGTAATGAGCTGACTGCTTTTGAATCAGTAAGTATGTTGAATCTGTTACTCATCCAGCTGAACTTTCTAAGGTACTTCATGACTGGTCTAAACTACTCTTGGATGTGTGATGGGATGGTTAGCAACAAGGCTTCATTAACAAGAAAGTAATCAGGAGCTCAGGGAGTTCACCTATTGTCTTCTATTCAGTTCTTTTGATACCACATCTGAATACTGTGTCTGGTTTTGTGTCCTGTGGTTGAGAGAGATGCTGACAAAATGGATCCTATCGCTCAGTGATGGGACAAAAGGAAGGGTGCAGATTTTTGAGCATTTAATATATAGGGGAAGCTGAACCATCTAAAATTTTGAAGTTAGCTTGAAGAGAGGGCAAGGAATGATGTAAATGGTATTTGAGCCATATTAGCTGCCCTTCTCTTGTACATCTTGATGAAGAGTCAACAATTACAAGTAAAGGCAAAGGAAATTCCTGTTTGGAAATTGTCACAATGAGAATGGCTAAATTCTGAAGCAGGTTGCCTGGATTGTTGGGGTTATCCTAAGCCTTGGAGGTTTTCAAAACTGAGCTGGACAAGGTCCAGAAGTACCTGATTGACTGTTGGAAGTTAGGGCTTTTTTGAGCAGGGCTTTGACTAGATCACTTCTATATACGTGTGTGTGTATATATATGTGCTGTTCTATAACAGAAAGTGTAGTGAAAACTATATAATTCACTGGTACTAGTGATTATTTTAAAATGCAGTTGTGAAAAAAGATAAATATTCTTGGCTTTTGTTATTTATGTGATAAAATCTCCATCACAGCTGGGCTTTTAGATAAAGCTTACCTTAGAATAGGAAACTTCATTCTCATCCTTCTGGATTAACTTCGGAATGTTTCATGGTTGTCAGTCAGCCTGGATTTACTTCTGCTGTATGCCTTCCCTGTTCCCTGAGATGGTGATGGGGTTGGCCAATTACCTGTAATTCACTGCATGAACTCCTGCTTATTTTAACGAAGAAATATATGGGGAAAATATAGTGAAACAGTCAACAGTGCTTGTGACTTTGGTTACAAACATGGTTCACAATTACTTAACTATACATTTACAGTTTTGTAATAATTTACAATATTTTACAATATTGTAATATTTGTGAATATTTGTAATAATTTACAATAATTTACAGTTATTGGTTTATCCATCTAGTTATTACTATTAAACACAGAGGTGTCTTCCATACAGTTTCCGGTTCTTGGTTTTTTAGTCAGGCATCTTAAAAAGGTTGCTGTTTGCAATCCTTTTCACTTTTTACTATGGATATATTGGGAAGATTGTATTCAGTTCAGTCACGATAGTATTTTTCATGTAATAGTGCCTGAAATTTCTTAGGCCTTTTTTAGCCGTAGTAATGGATAATTTTTAACTTTTTTTTATTATTACTACTTGAAGTTTACATACAAACACGGAACTTTAAGACTTTGAGATCAAGAACAAGACGTCTGCAGTCGACATCTGAACAATTCACAGAAACAAAAAGTTCACTTTCTTCAATTCTGAAGGTACATACCAATAACATTATGATGTTCATTTGGGGTTATTCAGGCCATCTTTTTCTCTTAAATGAACCTTCACAGTTTACCAAGGGTGTTTTGTTTTACTTGTGTGAAAAAACTTTTCCTAATTCTGAAGCTTGAGCTAGTGGCAGCACACGGTTTTTTTCTTACCAATACGCAGATTTGCTTCCTATATAACCACTCTAAAAATTATTTGAATTTTTTTAGGAGTGTAGTTTCAGCAGGTTTCAGTTTTAAATTCTAGAAATAAAATTCTTTGTGTTCTGTTTTTGTAGCTTTTAAAAATAGCTTGGAGTGAAACTATTTGTTTAAACAGAAATGCAGTCAGTTTAGCATACAAGAATATAGATTTTTTTTTTAAGCAGTTCAGCATGTGATTGATGTTTTCAGAGTAGAAAATATCATTACTTGTGGCTAGTATATTTTTAAGATACAAAAAGTTGGAACTTGGTGGGTTTATAAGTTACAAACTCACTTATATACTTTTAATTTGGAAGATGACTTCAGGCTTGGAGTAGCAAAGGACTTAAAGTTAACTGAAATAATCTTTGCTCCTAATTGGTTGTACAGAAGTCAGCTAGTTAAAGCATTTGATCTTACTTTTGTGTGTAAATTAGCTTTGAACTCTTCCTTCTTCTAGGTGTATGTATGTTATTTCATCTGTGGTCTAGGTATACTGTGGGTGAAGATAAACCAGAGCTAGCTCCATTCAGTGCTAGTCTTAAATTTGGTAGGGCATATGAGATATATCAGGCTGTGTCAAAGCTATGCTTGCAAAGGTATTTCACATTTTTAAATCATTTAAGTTGATTTAATGAAGGAAAAAGCTTAAGCTAATTAACTCCCAGTGTATCCTGTGTACAAAGCTAGCTATGTACATATCTGCCTTTGGCTGCGTTTTCTGTTTGATACTGGGCTCTGACCTGTTCAGGGGTGCCCCTGCAGGAGCCATGGTGATTCCATGCTCAAACTATGGCCCTGTGTCATCTAACTAACCCCATAGCACCTGAATTATATGCCGTTTGGTTTTTATTTTACCCATGCTAACCAGGTAGTAAATTAACTCTGTATCAAAACCCAGTGCATACTAATGTGGCTATGGAAATATTTCAGGGCTTTATCCTGCGAAAGCGCAGGATTGATGTTGAAAATTTGGATGCACTAATGAAAACAAAAAACATCCCAGAGGCACACCAGGATGCTTTTAAAACTGGTTTTGCAGAAGGCTTTTTGAAAGCACAGGTTTTCCTGCAAAAAACACTTGGTAAGTTGTTTTAGTTCATGTATTTTATCTTTGCATTCAGAAAGTAGTTTATTTCAGCACATATTAAAAGGTCTTTGTTGTTTGTTTGTTTTCTTTTTCAGATTCCTTGAGAAGATCACGTTTGCTTTCTTTCTTTCTTTTTGTTCTTTGTTTTTACCTTGCTATATATTCATCATTTTTACCTGGGAAAGGTTCCTTTTCTGATGCTGGTTAGTTAACTTTTTTTCCTGCATTGTTTCTGTTGTGTTGCTACTCCCAGCAGGTTTAGCATAAATTAAATGTGTTTTGATTATGATAGTTTTAGGATAACAGGGAAGAGGTGTTTGCTGCTCTAGTCTACAGCCTTTCAGACAGTGGTGTGCCGAAACGTTTATGGAGACAAAAAGTTGTCTCTTGGTATAATTTTTTTTTAATTCCTTTGGTGAAACAATTACATGGAACCAGACAGAGAAGTTGTCAGACTGTTTAACAGTTATGTGTTTGTCTTTGAATTTAGATGATGTGTTATCTAGGTCAGCAGTTTGGTTTTTATTTGTTATCACAGCTTAGTTTATAGCAACTAGGTAATTGCAGGCCAAATTATCATCTTAGAAACCTGTTGGGAATAGTGGAATGATAAATGCTGTGCTAACGTAAATGGGGAATTTCAACTTCATGCTTGGGTCTCAAGAAAGGTTATGTGCAGAAACACTGAGGGAAAGCTTCTGGCTTTCTGTACTACAGATGACTAAGAAGTACATCACCTAATTAATTACAGATATTTTTTCCTTTTTTTGTTTAAATAAATCTTAATTCTTGCTGAACGCTTGTAAATGGAAACATGCCCTGTTAAAAGGGCAGGTGTAAAATTAGTGGCTTAATGGTGATACGCATTCAAGTGCAAATTTCATCTTGGAATAAAGTGACTTTGTGTAAATTTGTTGTTCATCATCTGCTGTTTGCTATCAGTACGCTTTCGAACATCAAGTATCTTTGATGCTGCAGTTGATCCAATCCAGTTGAAAAATGTCACCTTCGAACATGTAAAAGGGGTAAGTTCAGAAGTAAAGCCTGAGTTTCTGCTTAACTAATCATTGTGAGCCTGAAGAATGTTTACTCTATTCATGAAACTTTGTGTGAGCAGAAGCCTGATATGTGTTGACCACCTGAGATGAAGGAGGGTTTTAACCATTCTTGTTCTATCTGGCACTTTTGTGGCATTTTATACCTTATAAAAAGTGCATTCTTGACTTGTTGAATTGCATTTTTAAAGGTTAGAATAGCAAAAGCCAGGCCATAAGTATCCATGCTTATCTGTTTTTTGCAGAAGTTGACCAGTACAAGAAGATGGTAATGCCATTTGATCATTTCTTTCTTAGTGCCATCTCTTTTGGATTCCTGATGTTAGGACAGGAGATACAGAGATTCCCAGAAAAAAAGTGGCCACATCACTGCTGATAGGATAGCTTTATTGTTTCTATTCTGCTGTTCTTTGTCTGTCAGTGGCCAAATGAGGACCTCCCCCTCTCCTTTCCCTTGGCAAATAGACTTAATCTCTTTTTAGCTAATTAGACTAATCTTGATGTAGTATTTTTGATTCTGTATTTATCTTGTCAGTCAGATCTGGTTTTGAACTGTTTGGTTTATTCTTTTGGTATTAACAGCTTCAGTGCTTATTGATTCCTATGAACAGTTCTGAGAAATACATTGAATTAAATTCATGGACACTTGATATCCACAGAAATTCTGTGGTACACTTCTGTCTCCTCTTTCTGATGTGTATCTTTGATCAATACTCAATTAGAGACTGAGTCTCTAATACAAAACTTGCCTACAAAACACATTTATTTTAGAAATGCTTGGTTATATTTTATGGCATGTTTTTTTATGTGTAGGTTGAAGAAGCTAAACAGGAATTGCAAGAAGTTGTGGAATTCCTGAAAAACCCACATAAATTTACTGTACTGGGAGGTAAACTTCCAAAAGGTAAGAATTCATTCTCAGGAGAAGTAAAATTCATATGTCACTGTGGCTTTCTTTGTAGCTTCCTTCTATACTGAAGGACTGATTTGCAGCCTAGCTTCTGAACGTTTTTTCCTTTAATTAGGGAATTAGAAAAGTATATACCCAAATTGGCCTAAATACTATTGTTTTATTTAGCTTGGATCTGGAAAAAGTGCTGAAATAATATTAGACATGGGTAGTGGATTTCTTTGTTTGTTTAAAGTACTTAAGGAACAAATGAATCCTCAGAGAGTTGTGCAAGCTTCTTTATTAATGGATACAGAAGCCTGGAGTAATCTCTTTGATAGCCTTACAAGTCTGTTGTTTGAATATGGATCATTGTGTATCTAGATATGTTATAGGAAGATGCTTCAGATGGTAAGTGATGAGCAGTATCTGAATCGGGACGTTAAAAGCTTTATGAAGTCAAGTGTTAATTCTCCTAATGCATGGAAGAAACAGTACCTGTGTGATAAGACTGTGTGGGTGGTTTCGTTATTTGGGGTTTTGTTTGTCTTTTCAGGTATTCTGTTAGTTGGACCACCTGGTACGGGTAAAACTCTTCTTGCACGGGCTGTAGCTGGTGAGGCTGATGTTCCCTTTTATTATGCATCTGGATCAGAGTTTGATGAGATGTTTGTTGGTGTAGGAGCTAGTCGCATCCGAAGCCTATTCAGTAAGTTAAATATTTTGTGGTTTTGAAATGTTTTCACATGGAAGATTAAGTGGTCAGTGTTGATTAGGTACAGTACTGGTTACTAGAAAGTAGGGTATGAGGCTAATAAAACATGAATTGTGGAGGAAGATCTCAGAATTCTGTGAGCATGAGTTCACTGTAGAATCTTGCCCATCAGGCAGAATTGCAGCAAAAATTACAACTGATGTTGCAGCACTCCCAGAGAGAAGTAATTTAATTAGAAATGCAGTGTCCTATAAAGTAAATGGAATAATTTACATTGTAATTTGCTTACTGTAAGATGTAAATTATTGTAAATTTGAATTTAATTGTAAATTTCAGATAAAAACATTAGCCTTCTCGGGTACTTGCCTCATATTGTGATTTTTTTTAATCTGTATGGGAACTTTAGAGCATCACAGTGTAGCACTGGGCTGAGATGTCCTTTCTCACACCCATCCATGGGCACAGAATAAGAAGAGCATTATAATGAAACTTCTCAAATTAACCTTAACAGAAGAGGCTTTCTGTTTGAAGTATGCACATAAATAGTGTGGGGGGGGAATCCAGTTTTCTCTTAAATGGAAGATTGATGGTTTCAGGCATATACAATGTAGAAACTAGTTTGCATTTGTAGAAGAAATGTGACTTGCTTCGTGTGGAAGGGGATACAAACTGTAATGTGTTGCACCTTTAAGTGTGCATTACTTTCTGTTGTCTACAGAGGTTTAGATGACTGACTTGTACATTAATATTTACAGACATGTCTGGCAGGGTGACATGAGTTGCATCCTGGCATGCATGTGTCTGTCATTGGTCTTAAAGTTTATTACTGCATTTTTTTATTTTATATTTTTAATACCATCACATTTCATGTTATTTTTATTTAATATCTCAATGCTGTCTACCCAGGCCTATGAAATACCCTGTTGTAGGGAGTGGATGCAAAATACAATAAATTTCTGTACCTATTTTAGTAGTAATTTCTTGTAGCATGGTAACAATAAGCTGATGTAGAGATAAAGAACCTTGCCTCTCTTTCCATCACTTCATTTAAGAAATAGATTGAATATTTTTTTAGGCTAAAATCAGGACAGTTCTGGTGATATCAAATAGAACTTCTTATAATCCAAGAGTAATAGAAATAGTAGAATCTTAAGTCCTGTGATACACTCTTTGTGTGGTTGAATTGTCCTTCTGTTATTTTTCTTCTGTCAGGGGAAGCAAAAGCAAATGCACCATGTGTTATATTTATTGATGAGTTGGACTCTGTTGGTGGGAAGAGAATTGAATCTCCAATGCATCCCTATTCAAGACAGACCATTAATCAACTTCTTGCTGAAATGGATGGGTAAATATAGGGATTCTGAGGGCACAGAAGGTCCTTGGCTGACTGTTTTGAATATTGGGGTGAATTTTTTTCCTTTTTGTAAATTTTTTTTTTGTAAAGCTTTTATGACTGCTTTCTAGTACTGCCAACAGTAGCATTAATGGCCTTACTGTAAAGCATATGGAAGGTTTGGACAATAACTGCTCTAAAGGAAGAAGCTCAGCTTGGACCCAGACATGTTTTTAACCAGTTTCTGGGCTGAACATGGTCAAGCTTGGATGGCATATTGTTTGATAGCAAGTTTTTGACTGGCTAGCTGAGGTCATCCAAAATAATCATAGAATCATAGAATAGTTAGGGTTGGAAAGGACCTTAAGATCATC
>JBAFWW010002214.1:0-10864 GCA_036873685.1 Agapornis canus
CTGGACTTGTTCCAACAGCTCCATGTCCTTTTGATGTTGAGGACACCAGAACTAACACCAACAACAGATGCAATCCACCAGGGGGAAGCATACCTCTGTTCAGTAAATGAACCTTTTTGACTACATGAAGTATCTGAACAGTTCTCACGTTCTGTTTGCAGTGTAATAACCCAATGACCAAAGAGCCCAAGTTGCAAGCAGCCATGCGTATAGTTCCAGAATGGCAGGACTATGATCAAGAAATCAAACAGCTCCAAAATCTTTTCCAGAAAGAAAAAGAAACAGGAATACCAGCTGAGATGCCAGGACAACACACACATGGTAACCTTTTAGGCAGTTTCCCTACTACTTTGAGGTTTTTCCTATCTCTCTGCAGTAGTGTTAAGTTGCATTCTTACCGTAAACTTGCACGATGCAAAAGCTTGCATGGACAAGCTGTTAAATAATGTGTATTTTAATAGGACGGGAAGACCTTGGTGAGCAAGGCAGGTGTAATTTCACCTGCTTCTGAAACCTAAGGAACAGAGAGCTCTATTGGATGTTTGTTCCCGATTTGTTAAAGACCCTCACTGTTCCTGCAATTTTATGACCTTGGCCTTATCTTAACCCTTAATTAAAGGGCCAGACAGAATGGGAATGAATTGTACCTCAGTCACGGGCAACCTTGCAAAGAGCAAGTCTTTGGCTGTTTATGTACTAATTTTCAAACCAATCTGCCAATTGAGGCAGCTGGAAACAGAATGTTCATTTTTCTCTCCTCTTCAACAGATCCAGCAGCACATGTGGAATTATGATCCATGGAGAAAAATTCAAGTTAGACTGTTTCATAGACAATTTTTATATGGAAAGCTAGGGTTTTTTCTGGTATGTCTGCAAAACTGCTGAATAACTGAATGGGATGATGTATGCATTTTTATTACTCGCCTTTGGGTTAATTTCTGCATCTGAAGTAGGATCATGATTGCTGGAATTAGCATTACTGGTCTTTTGCACCTGTGGTGGAGATGAAAGAGCCCAGGATGGAATTTGGCATTTCAGAAACAAAACTTCAAAACCCACTGGAAAAGCCAGGAGCCTGTTTCCTTCAGCTGTCGCTACCTCCACCACTGAGGAAGATCCTGTTAGCCTCAGATTTGACTCCAGAGCTTGGAAGTCTCAGACCCATTGAGCCACTGGCTAGAACATAAATCCTAACCTCAACAGATGGAGAGAATTTTTGCAGGTACCATTAAAGGCTCAGACTCATGCCTTGAATGGGATACTGTTTCATCTGAAGGTTTTCAAATGGTTGCAATTGCTTCTCAGATTTGTTCAGTATGCCCTTGGTTTTGTAAAAGAAGAATCTAGCATTACTTAGATTTTCTATTTTCTGTCCTCATTTCCTGGCCCATTTTTAGTGGTTTGGCTTAATGTAAAGCTATCACAATCTATTAAAATGTCCACCCAAATACAAATGCCTACACTTACAAGGTGAGCAGAACATGGAATTTGACACCCTGGCCCACCTGACTTCAAGTGCCCTCCCCTCCTTCCTGCTCCAAGTTTAAATCAGTCTGCAAAACTGGTAGGGCCTTACTGTTGCTGTGGTTCACTGATTCATGAATGTGTTTTGTTATGAAATCTGTGGAAACTTGGAAGTTATCATCTTGTACATTTCATTAACTTTATTTTTCTTCAAACAGATGTTGTCACCTCAATAAAAACTTCGGTGTTCTTAGGTCTTGAGCTTTAGTTCACACTCAGTCCTTCGAGCATCATTTTTGCTTGCACTCTTTACAGCCCTAGTTTGCTTTTGGAGTTTCTGAATATTTCACCTGCATTTGTTTTCATTCTGTGCCCAGACAAGACACAAGAATTAATCATCATTCATATCATTCATACTCATGTCAGTTATTAAAGGAGATACTGCCATAGTTCTCTTATGAACATGCCAATTTAAAAACTCAAACCCCGTTTCCCTCATTCTGTAGCATTATTGCCTGCTCCCCCAAAACGTCAAGAAGTTGAAGAGTTGAAATTTAAGAACTCAAGTAGTATTTCTAGCAGTAAAATATAATTCCCTGTGTACTGGAATTGTTTCTGCCTCCCATGTTTTTATACAGGTCAATGTTCTGTGCTGTGAGAGCGTCACACTAAAGATAATCCTGACTTTATAAGCTCTTCTAAAATTCTTCTATTAGACATTCTGTAGATGTTTTGGAGGAATCTGTTAATACTATAACTGTTGGCTTGAACTGTTCAATAGAGCAGCTGAACAGAGAAGCAGCTCTTCTCCAGCCAGCTCAATAAAGGGCCCACATCCCTTACCCAGACTCTTAATAATACATGTTAAAAGAAGGAGCTGGGGTCCCTTAAACACACATTGCTGGCACTGGTGACAAGGTCAGTAAATAATCAGGAACATGCCCATAAGCTTCTGGTGGGTATCAGAAGTGGGTGACTCTAGAAAGGTATTGGAAAGGACAGGTTATAATCTCTCAACTCTCTTGAGGGAAAGCTTTGTGAACATGGGGGGGGCTGGATATCAAACCAGGAACTTCAAGAGTATGAGTTATCAGCTCAGGTATTTCCCACCTTGTGTGTTTCTAAATTCAGAGAGTCTCCCTACTGCTCTGTAAATTACAAGTGGCTTATGCTTTCCATCATAACTGTTCCAGTTAAGGACAAGCAGACTTACGGCAAACTAGTGTAAAACCCAATAATGTGCCTGCCCACCAATTAATTACATGCTATGTTAATCAGCCTGTTTTAAACAGATAATACAGCACATGTAAGATTACCCTTTCTGTGTGCTGCTACCACATCTGCCTCTCTGGAGCACATGGAATGAATAGCACAGGATCAGGTAGGCAGCAGCTGTCCAACAGTTTCATCGAGGCTGGTAGAGGAGAACAGCTTAGGATGAATTGTATGCGAGCAGGAAAAGAATCTGCCTAAGCCTTCAGACCAGGAGAGGCTGGTTTTCTGCAAAACAAGACCCTCTCCTATCTAGAACCACATCTTGCTGCCTATATTTTTTGAAGCTATGAGACAGAGAAGCAAGTAACCTCTTAAATTCTGCACAAAATTTACAATGGTCTGTTTGGAGTTGAATAGGCAGAAAATATTCTTAAATGTCAGTTATAGAGTTCTCTTTTCTTCCCCAATTGTGCTCCTCCATTCTAATAGTGGATGTATGCACCTAACTCCCCACTTTCTTTACTTGTAAGATCTAGGAAGCCATGGAGGGTGTTTTTGTTCCCTATGGTTAACAGAGACCATGCTCTTCTGTTCAGTTCTTTTTAAGGAAAAATAATAATGATAATAATAAATCAATCCAATTCACCACTGATACAGAAATAAATCCATAAACATGGATTGTGAGATTTGGAACCTTTCCCAGTACTCTTAAGAGTCCTGGACCTGTTCTCAAGTACATTACAAAATGCACATGGTACGAATCATTTTGAATGTGAACTGCTCCAGTTTTTCCTGGGAAGCCACCATTTATTTGCACAGAAGAATGACAATCATAGAGGAGAGCAGTCACTTCCTGTGAATCTGTGCACAGTGCTCAACTGGGCCATAAAAGAAAACTTCTGACAGGTCCATCTAGAAAGCATCTCAGAGCAAGTCGATTACTGAAACAAAGCTGCTTCTGACCATACCACTGGTGGCCTGCTCCTCTAAACTACTGAGACTGATAATCAGGAATAGAAAATGGGGATTACAGAGGTCACCACGTAATTTTGGATCCCTCAGACTAGAAAAGCCACTTAACAGTGATGGCACTGCTCCCAATTTTGGATACAAGCAGCTTGCCCTCCTGGTGAAAAGTCATGCTGAAAAACACCTTCTTAAAAGGAAGATTCCACTGCCTTACTAGAGAATAAACAGCAGAGGAATACGTTTTTGAGATTTTTCTTTGATTTAGCTCTCGGGACATAAAGGAAATAAATGTAAGGGGTGGGACATGTTCAAAGCAGTAAATATCCAGTGGCCATCTTAAAAAAGCAATTTGTTTTAATATCAGCTGTTTTGCATATCCAAATCTGCTGTAGTCTGTCCAGGAACATATACCCTAACTCAGCATGGCACTGATACCTACTGGCTCATGACACTAGGAGTTACTCTGTCTTGAATGTTACCTGAACTGAGATTACAGTGAGTTCCCCACTACATTGGCAACAATAATATCTATCTACCCTAATAAAGCCTTTTCTGTTCTTTACCCGGTGTCTCTCACGTCACTTACTTTGGGTCTGATAACTGATGTCTTAATGGAGTTGCTTACAGCACATTTTTCAACTTTCTCTTGTATTCAACTGTCAGGATACTGTTGAAAAGCTTCTAGAAATGAAAATGAAAGAGTTCCTCCAAGCCAGTCTTGTTAACTGTGGTACTAAAGTAACCCCTGAACTGAACAATTGCCATTAAATGATAGAAGTGGTTTACACTTCAGGTAGATTTGTATCCTTTTTCAACTTCACCTATAAAAAAACACCAAACCCCAACAGCCCAAGGTGCTTCTACATTAATTTTGTTCATTTGATGAAGTTTTACACTAACGCCTGCATAGTGAGCCCTCAGAGAAGTTAGGATTTTCTCAAATAATACTTTCAACTACAAAGCTGTGTCTGGGTCTCTTTTGGTGGTGGGAATGAATTCCAAACTCTTATGGGACTCTGAGAAAAGCCTCTCAACCAGAGCATCTTTACTAATCAAAGACCTATAAAATAGACTGTTGGATACAGAAAGCTCAGTTGTATGCCATAGAAATATGTATGTGGTTTCCTACAGCTGTTTGAACTCGCACAGGTTTGGAACTGAGAGCAAATCCTAGCAGATGACTAAAAGGTGATAAAGGAAGCAGCCAGAAAGAACAAATACATGCCATATGCCTATTGTCTCCTCAACCAAGACAGGGTTTTGCACCACCCTTCTTATTATCAAAGTAAATATTTAAGCATGTGACTGTCCATCAATAGAACCACAGAATTACAGAATGGATACATGGGTTAATGTCCAACAGTGACTTTCCTCCACCCCCAAAGTGCTGGGGGCGGGTAAAGCAGGGAAAGGATGGGGGACTAATACAAGGAACTTACACAAGGAATTAGAGCTATAGTTGAAGAAAACCCAGTTTCTTTATGGCTTGGTCCAATGAGAAGGTGGCAGGCACTGCAGGATGCTTGTATTCTCTGATAGTCCTTTTTAAAGGCCATGAGAGGAAAAGGAAAGCAGGCACTTGAAAAGCAGAGGTCCAAGGTTACCTGAGAGCAATATGAGGTGAAAGGGTACCTGCAGAACCAGAAGTATACATTGGCTGCACCCCTTTGCCTCTGGCATATCAGATCTACACTGAGTAAACCTGCAACCACAGCTTTGCTGCAGCACTAGCTAATCTCTCCAGAGCAAAGCATGGCAAAACTCCCCTCACCTCTGCGTTCCTCCATGAGTAGCACTTGATTTTGATATAGAGAGCCATCCTTTAGTAACGAAGCATGGTATCTCTACCAAAGAGTTTGACAAAGAATTAAAGCAGGACTTTACCCAAAACTCTGCTCAGTGCTGCTGCTGGTATATTCAGCACAGCAGCTCAAGTCCCACTCCTATCTACACAGGAGGAACAGAAGGGAGGAGAAGCCTCTAAACCCATCTCAAGCACTCAATTTATTTCTTGTTTGCTTTGTACCATTTGGGCTCTAATGGAGGAACAGGCCTGCAGCTGTGTGAGGGTAAGCAGTGCTTTGTCTCCAGGTAAACCAGCCACCTTTCCAGACACTGCTCTTGCTGCCTGTTTCCATCTATTGATCAAATACCTGCACTGGCTCAACAGTCACTAAATTGCACTTCAGTGTCATACAAATTACAATAGCTAGGGTACCTTTTACATCAGGGCTTAGAAGTAGTGGCAGAGATATCTCATGCCAGCCTTCCATGCACACACACTTTGCTAAGCCTGAAGAGCTCCTCTCTACATACTTGTTTGGCCTGGGTTTCTGTCCAAGACACACACAGCAGTGCCTGAGCATACAAAAACATCCCAGCAACTGAGCACACAGCACAACACAGCACCCTCAGCTGTACTATGGGGGCAACAGGCTCTTCTGCACCACCACCCACCAGTGAGTCTCCTGCCTTTGCACAACTCTAAGCCGTCCTAACCATCAGCTAACACCAGCACTCCCTGCAGAAAGGGCCACTGGCCTGGCCCTAGTAGACAGCTTGTACTACAACAGAACAGTGTAGGCCACCACAGTTGGCTTCTGGCTGGAAGTTCTTGCTGGGCTTGGACAAGCTTGTCACATCAGCTCCCCTACTACCACTTGGTGGGGAGTGAAGGTGACTGGAGGGTAACTTCAAACCCTGAAACTGGGAACCAGAAAGAACAGAGTTCCCACAGCACTGTAACTCCATCTGGCACCTGTGGTACCTCTGCAAGCATTTCACCAGCTTACAGATGCCCAGGAAATGTCCTCAGCTCCTTTGTCTGACGAGTCCAGCCTGGTCCGCAGTCACTGCAGAAATGTCTGAAGTGCACCACAGGAAAAGCATTAAACCTAGAGCCAGGAGACTCACAAACCTGCTGTCTGCAATGCAGCCACTGCAGCAGAGCACAGAGCTCCTCAGGGAACTGACTTCCCCAGGCCCAGCCACTTCCCCAGAGTGGCCTTGCAAGTCACCACAGAAAGGCTGGCTCTGATGCTGTATTTACGCTCCCACCTTGCCTAGCAGCGACAGTGTAAATATACCAACACTCAAAGCCTACCCACAAGAAAATTCCTCTCCATTTGCTTTGCCTTCCTCCTCTTTGCCATGTCACTATATTTACCCAATCATGAGTATTGCCAGTGAATTATACACTCCATCTGTTTTGATTCAACACACTGATCTTTGCTGACTTGAAAATAATTAAAGACCTCTTCCTCACTCTCCCTTTCTGTCTGCAGCATGTATGCCAGCTGCTTGTTGGAATCCAGATAATTGAACAGCATTCCCTCATCAGGACACTCAAGGAAAATCACTTGTGACTACCAGGTTTTATTGCTGACTAGACTTTATTAAGATCATTGCTAAGCTAGATTGCCCTGTGCTTGGAATACATTGAACTCGTTCCTTATTATGCAGCTTGGGGCTTGATGAAGAGCAAACAGCATTTCTTGTGTGTCAAGATCTGGGATAAAGAAATATGCTTGATTACGGCACAGCAGGGTCCTCTCCTGCTCCCAGGCAGCCCAGGAAACACATGATATGCAATCAAGCATTTTTGCTCCTTTAACTCATGCAGAGTTACTACACCTGAGTACAAACACACCTGGAGATGCAGGACCTGCCTGACCACAGCCCTGTGCCTGCAGGATACCAGTTTGCTGACAGGACCACTTTGCAAGCCAAAGATCCTTATGACTGACCTATTTCACCTCCTAAGAGATGAGATGTGAGAGGAGAGACTAAGACATACACCCATACTTAAGAGAGGGCAGCTGGTACCTTAGTTGAACAGGGCCAGAGGGGTACACTGTGTTACTAGCTCCAGAGCTCACCAGTCTCACTGCCTGTTCATTGAAGGCTGTTGTGCTTCTCACCATTCTCCCTCTATGAAGCACAGTCACCTCGCATACAGCCCTTGGCTTCCTCCTAAAAGATACTACACAACACAGAACCAACTTCTTGGTTTACTCAACATTAATCCCTAACACTATAGCCATGCATCTTTCTCGCTTCTTCTTTCTGGGTAAAGTTCCTACCATTCATACATCTCCTTTCTCTGCTGAAAAGGACAAGTCTCAGGTATTAGACTCTTTAGTCACCAATCTTTTCCCTACCTGTAGATATTTATTTATTACAATAAACACACAGGAAGGAATCCCAGAGCTCAAAGTACTTCCTTCAGCCTTTAGACTGGCTTTTTGACAGCTCTTGGTTTGCTTGGTTGGGTGGTTAGGGTTTTAATTGTTTAATAAATAAAAAAGGAAAATCCTGGCACCCAAACTGGATGCATTATTCCAAGCATTCCAGGATCGATTTCATCCACACTGCATGCAGAAAAAATGTCTCTGTGCATATCTATTTCTGCACATCCACATGCATTCTACTGAATATTTGCCTTTAATACCACAAAGCACCACAGGAGGCCTTCTACCTATCCTGCTGAGAATTTCTTTTGAGCTGCTTGTCCACAACAATCATTAGAACCCTATTTTGACTTAATAATACAGTCCCATATGTGTTGGAAGTCCTTGTGTTTCTCCTTCCTAGATGTTATTGCCTTGCTGAAGTCATGCCTTGCTGAAATGCTTTTGTTGTTCCCCTCCAGAAAGAGGCCCCAAGAAATCTGCATTGCTGTGTATGATTCACTGCTGCCTAACAGCTGTCACCACAATTGCTTCCAGACCCTTATGAAAGCACTGAACAGCACACATCACTGCAGAGGAAAAGAATCTCAAACACAGATTTGATAGGGATTCCCACTAACTGTTACGACTCAAACTTTGCTAACTGGTCCTTAGACCTTTCAACACATGCTCTAAGGATATATTAACATCATTTTGGAGCAGTAAGGTAGGCGTTTGTGAAGCAATCATGTATACTCTCAGTGTTGCTAAAAACCCCAACCTGTAATTCCTCACACACTTTTTGACAAGAATTATGTCCCATAAAACTCTCTCAAGAGTCATTTCTGCTCTCAAGGCACCACTGATGTCCCAGGAGCCTCCCCTCTGTTTTGTTTCAGACAGATGTCTGGACAAGTCACTCTTTGCTATGCTTTTCTGGAACACATGCCTTATCTTCCACAGTCTATCAGAAACTAATGTCATTGGGTCAGTGATTTCCCAGTCATCTCTTCAGACTCTTTCTAAACACCAGTTATTGAGTTGTTCCTTTGGAAAACACTTAAAGCATCAACTGCTTCATGTGCACTGCACCAGACTGATGAAGATATCCCAGTACTATCAACAAACAAGATGATTTTGACATACAGCACACACATACATAGTAAGTATCCTACTTTGTATGAAGCAGTTTTGCCATCTTCACCTAGGGACAAAGCTAAATGAGTTTGGAACATTTTTCCTAATGTTCTACTTCTTGTCCTTAAATTGACCTGTATTTAAGAT
Source organism: Agapornis canus (assembly GCA_036873685.1). NCBI lineage: Eukaryota > Metazoa > Chordata > Aves > Psittaciformes > Psittacidae > Agapornis > Agapornis canus. The sequence continues at coordinate 9,102 of JBAFWW010002214.1, forward strand.
GTGCTCAAGATTGTGTTATTCTCTCTCGGGTAAATAAGGCCTTATCTGTTGCTGTACTGGCAGCCAGAGGCCAATTAGCAGACATGCTGACCGAATTATGCTCCTACCCCAGGAATGTGCCTCTAACTCTGAATGGAGACACATTGGCAGGCTTGTATGGGAAAACTCCTTGCTGCTGTTTATCTGTCCAGATCTTGGTAAGAACACGTTGTGTTTTCATGAGCCATTTGACTGGAGTCTTCCAAAAAACCTCAAAAATAAGAGACTGCATCCTATTGCCCTCTTGAATGTTTTGTTTGACCCAAGAACACTGCTGACCTCTGGCTTGAAAGGTACCGCTCAAGTCAATTAATCCAGCCTTTGATACCACAGGCACAGGCTTATCAAAATCACTTTAAACTAGCTGGATTTCCCACTCCCCCGTCTTACTGCTGGGAAGCTGTTCAGACTTCACACTGACAGTGACTGAAATCATCTTCCAGGTGCCACCTAAGCTTACACATGGCAATTCCACACTCAGTTTTCCCCCTCATGCCAGTATCGGCTTTTACCTTCCTCCCTGCTACCGCCCATTCACACGCAGCAACCTTACCCTTTCTCATGGAACCAACAAGGCAAGTTGGAAGCTGGTTGCTCACAATCACACTGGTAGACTCATTGGTTTTGGCTACGTGGTCCTTTTATGAACGTAACACTCTAAGCACCCTAACACAATTACGATCTTAGCAGATGTTTCGACCTGAAGATGGAGCCCTTGCACTGCTTAAAGAGTCCCCAAGCGCCTGCTGATCCCTTCCCAGTCATTCCTAGCGACTTTTAAATTGGGAAATATTTGTCCCGTGTGGTTTGCTCTGGCTTGGCAAACTCTGCTCAAATCAGCTCCAAGTAGGAAGAAGAATACATTCTCATGCCCTACAGCTGCACGCTGGCTGCGTCGCATGCATGCGACGCAGCCAGCGTGCAGCTGAAGGGCATGAGATGCAATGAATACTCTGAAGAACTGATGTATTTGCTAGACCTGCGACCATTAAGTTAAAAGGCTTTTCAGTGAAGTTCAAATATAGTTACCTCGGAAAAGTCTAAGTGCTTCCAGGAAAGGCAGCAGCCAGACATGAACTTCTGGATCTGCCGTGGGAGGCTTTTTGTTTGTTTGGCTGCTCTGTTGGTTGGGGACTTTTTACAATGTATTAGTAATAAAATCCCGTGGAAGCAATTTTGTTTCACTTGCCGTCCACTTTCTAGTGCAAATCACGAGCCAATCCATTCAAATGAACACTATCATCCCTTTCCAGCCCTACACTAGAACTAGAATGCCTCTTTTACAAAAATGGATTGGTTCTAGGGGAAATGGACTGGAAACAAAGAAATCTTTACACTACATTGAAGCAAGTTTATTTGGTCCACCGCCTTGTATCTAATCATGACTATCACAAGCCCTTTGGCAAGAGCAGCCAAAAAGTCTTGTAGAAAGCAATTTAGAAACCCCTGCATAGTTCTAGGACCATCTCTCTTCCTCCCACTATGGCGAAAAGGACTCGGACATAAGGGTAGAAGCCTCTATTTCCTACAGCAAGATCCTATTTCTAAGAGAAGCTGTCACCTCACGTCCCACTCAGAGAAACACTTCTGCCTGGGGTACACTAACCCCTTAAGAAATCTGGAGAGAGGCTTTTTACAAGGCTTGTAGGAACAAACCATGGGCTTGGAACTGACAGAGGGGAGACTGAGCTGAGCTCTTAGGCAGAAGCTCTTCCCTGTGAGGG
>JBAFWW010002218.1:0-15736 GCA_036873685.1 Agapornis canus
ATCTAAACCTCCCCTGTTTAAGTTTGAACCTGTTACCCCTTGTCCTGTCACTACACTCCCTACTTCCAGAGCAGAAAGGACACATACATGTGTTAACTGTAGTTTCATAGCAGCTTCTCAGGTCATCTTCAAAAGCACTGTATGACACACAAACAGCACAACTCTGACTGACAAAGGAGCAAGATGGATGGCCAGAATCCCCCAAGGACACCTTTGTGCACCCCTGAAAATGAAACAGGCTAAACCAGTTATAAAGGATTATGCAGAGGGGAAAAAGCCTCACACACTGAGACCAAAACAAAACTGCTCTGATCTCCACTGCCTGGTCATTTGTAAGTGTCTGTGGCAAAGTAAATACATCTCATTAGCAGGCCTCTTTTGGTGATTTGAATTCATTGTGGAAAACAACCATGACAACTGTTTACTTGGCTTATTGTTAGTGCATGTGACAGACACTTCAAAGGGACTTCTTAGCTGCATTTCTAGGAACCCTTCCTTGAATTCCCTAGGAATGTGGAATAGTTTGGCTACACAAGGAGATCTCACACACCACAACCACTGGGTTTCCTTGTCAGTGAAGTAAATCAGCCTCCATTATGTAGCTGGCACCCACAAAAAAACAACCTGATTTTTTATAGTCTAGATTCACTGACTATTTCTTCTACCTATGGTGAAGATCTCAGCTTTTGAACTAGCAGAAAGGCTATTCAGAGATATACCTCAACAAAACAAGATCCAAGTCCTACTGAAAATTCATTTCTTATTCTGAGAAACACTCTTACCTGTACAACAGGTGCTGCTTCAGAAAGAGGTCAACAGATAAATCTGCAGTAAAGTTTGCTGGGCATTCCAACATAAGACACATTTAGCATGACCTTAGGTCCTATACTGCATTCTCAGCTTGGCATACAAGACCAAAAAAATGAAAGGAGAAGAACTTTTAATCAAGAGCAGCTGAGTCTCAGGTGGCCTTAATTAAACAAAGTAAAGCCATCTGTGCTAGTTTGGCTATGTTCTGATTTATCATGTTCACATTAGTGACCACTGAAACATTCTTCTGAAACTGGGGCTGTTTTAGTCAACACTGAAACAAGGATGTATTTCATCACCCAAGAATTCATCCTTGTATAGGCAAAAGGTTTTAATACAGACCATGTAAGATGCACAGCAATACCATGCAATAAAGGCTGTTAGTACCCATTTCTGTTCAAGTTGCAGACCATACAACACCTGTAATGGCTGCCTGTGTCACTGCAGGAAAAAGATTTCCACCTCTGAGCAACAGCCTTCTGTGTGCAGTGTTATTCAGGTCACTATTTCTATCCTTCTTTAAGGCCTGGTGACACTAGGTGGGGGGCACAAAATAGCTGCACTTGCCCTAACAACAGGGTATTCTTGCTTTTAAGCAGCACACAGGACAGGCAATGTGGAAACTAAGTCAACCAGAGGGCTGGGCCAGCTTTTGGCTGCCTGTGCAACTCCTGTCATTTAAAGCAATATATATATTCCTTTCAAATATATTTGCACCTCATACAAAACTATATCAAATCATTACAAACATGGGTGCCTTGGTGGGATGACGTATATGCACCGTGCTTGAAGCTGCATTCCCAACAGACTCCACTGAGACTCTCCAGCCGTCGGGAACAATAACTTACACTGAAGTGTCAACGCTTAGAGCAGTGTTTCTGGGAACCATTTTGTCAGTGTTGCTCCTTTCTATCCATCACGAGCACCTTCTGAACAGCACGCAGCTGACAAAGAGCCAGCAGTCAGCTCAGAGAGGAAGCATGGCCATGGTACAGGACCTGTCTCTGCAAGTCATCCATCCATGGCAGAGCAAACCCCAACTGCCCCAGGGCCCTTCAGCTCTGTGTCCCTTCCACGTTACAGAAACCCCTCACAGAAATGACTGCAATGCTTTCATGCCACATTTGCTTATTTTCTTACCGAAGAAAGCCCAAGCAATTGTCCATTTTAAAAAGCAAACAAAACTCCCAAGCATAAACCACAGCTTTGTATATTTCTGATTCATGGTTTCACCATCTGCAGCAAAACCTGGGGGTAAACACATCCTTCCCAGCAGCTGGTTCAGGAGCATCGAACTGTGCTCATCCCTGAAACCTGGGGCACAGGTTCTGTTACTGACAGGAAACACCAAGCACTTGTTTGAAACCTGAAACTGTGAATGAAGGCTCTCAGCTGCTCTCTTTGATAAGCGTGTTGGCTTTCTGAGTGGCTGCCGAGCCCCTGTTGCCACTTACCAAGCTGGAGTTCAGTCCACTGAGCCTGGGAGCCTTAGAGACCTGGGTGGTGATGATGTTTCTGCATTTTCCTACTTCCGTGCTATGGAAAATTTAAAAATCAATAGATAAATGAATAGATAAAAAATAGACAAATAGATAGGGAAAAGGGATGCCGGGGACGGGGGCAGGCGAGAAGAGGGCCCGCTCTGAGGTAAAGCCAAGATGGTGGAGGGCGCCCCCTGCGGCAGCCCGCGAGCTGAGGGGAGCCCCGCCATGCCTTTTGTGACCAGCTCCTTTGCCTCGTTCTCTGCTGCACCACAGTGTCTGCCACAGCAGCGCTTCTCCTTTGTGTTTGACAGGAAACCCCACATCTAGTACTCATCTTTGTCCATCATCCGTGGCAACAACTGCCTGCGTTTGGTACCATGCTGATGTAGCTCCAACTCCAGCGGCACGCTGGCGCACTGCTGGGACTCAAGCGTACAGCACACAAAGGAGCACATTAATGATGGCTTAAACAGGCTTCTTGGCCAACATTTACACCCCTGCCCTGCAGGCACAGCCTGAAAGGTCCGAGCGGAATAGAGACTAAAATATGTCTTCTGCAGCTAACAAAGAGCACCAGCCTGACCAGCAACTAAACAGTGGGTTTCCTATGTAGGCATTATAAATCAGTGCTCCCATGAGGGGTGAAGTATAAAAAGTATATACACAGCTCCTCCATGGACCTTTTGAAACGTTCATGCACATCTGCATGTTGAAGGAGGTGATCCTGCCCCTCTGCTCTCATGAGACCCCATTTGCAGCACTGTGCATAAGGACATGGAGCCATTGGAGTTCTTCCCTGTTAGGGTGGTGAGGCACTGGAATGCATTACCCAGAGAAGCTGTGAATGCTCCATCCCTGGCAGTGTTCAAGGCCAGGTTGGACAGAGCCTTGGGTGGCATGGGTTAGTGTGAGGTGTCCCTGCTATGGCAGGGGGGTTGGAACAGGATGATCTGAAGGTCCTTTCCAACCCTAACTATTCTGTGATTCTATGATGGGGGGAGAAGGTGGGGGGAGGGGAGGAGAAGAAAGAAACTGAACGCTTTCTGTTCATCAACTTCCACTTTTTATTCCTTCTATCACTGACAGCCTGAAACCACTTCCAGCAACAGTCAGAGCTCTGCAACGTGCGCCAGCACTGAACCAATGCAGCACGGCACCCTGGCATGCTACAGAACCACAACCTTCACTCAGGAGGATCTGGCACACTTCACAAGCAGCTGGTATCTTATAGGAGAGTGCTGCAGAAATAGCAATATACCTGCTTATTGTACCAATAAAAAAGGCAAGAATGTGCTGCTGTAATACTTTCCCAGTGAAGAAATGGGAAAAACACTGTTTAAAGCAGTGACCTTAAACTGGATCCAGCAAGATACATTAAAAGCCACTTGTGAAACATTGTGAGTAAATGAATGGACAATCCTGAGGGTAGAGAGAGGGATTATGGTGGTTTACAAATGGAGAAAACACAACAAAGAAATCGGACTCCTTAGCAGCAGTGTTCTCTTCATGACCCGAGTTTTCATTCTCTTTCATAGCAGGACAGTAAGCAGTGAAGAAGTTGGCCAGGAAGTCATGTCACTTTATGCCACCATCTGGCTGCCAATTGCCAGTTCTGTAAGAACTTGGGAAAAACGAAGACCCCCAGATTTTTGTTTGTGCCATTTCTAATTTGGGAAAAAATAAACAGACAAGAAAACAGAATAAATCCAACCATAAAAACCTGACACACCCCAAAGTTATGGCGAGCCATATTTGTGTGTAAGTTGGCCTTGATTTTAAACCATGCTTAACTGGCTTCATTTTCCTACCTTACGTCACAAGTACACCATACACACTGCTATAACAAATTAACATGAATACATCTTCAAAGACATCTTTTGGATTAAAATGCTTAAAAGTATTTTACAAAAATAACATAAATTCCTTTTTCTCTTTCTTTAAACAAACAGCTATAAAATTCATGAACCAACAAACACGTAACAGACACAAGATGAAATATATTACACTAAAGGCCAGGTAGTTAGCACAGTGGTACGAAGCTTCAAGTAAATTATTAGGCACTTTTTACCCAAAGAGTAGTCACTCATTCCATGGAGAAGTCCAACTGACACAAACGCCTGAAACATAACTGCTGAAGCTTTCTAAAATCCTAAGTTCCTCCAAAAAGTGCAGATAAAAAGGCAAAGACAAAAGGCCAGGTATTCTGCCACACAAGACACCCAACATTAGCTGCTTTCCTTACATGATTGTGTTCAGCTTTGCTGGAGTTTCAAAACTGGTGTTAACAAGTCTGCCTTCCCCATCTTACAAGTGCATTTCCATTAAGGCTTTTACATGTCAGAGTAGGGAGGAGCTGTAGCAGCTCCACACACACGGGAAAATAGGCAAAGAGAAAGGCTGCAGGGTTGTATGTGAGCAAGTACAAAGCAGAACAGACTTGACTTTGCTCTAATGGGAAAAAGTACTCATTAGCTGCAGAATCCCAAGTGGCAAAACGTATGCTCTGTACCTGCCAGTTTGTAAGTGTGTGAACAACCCCAGCCCCATGGGCCGATACTCTCAAGATCCCAATTCCTGGAAGCTGAACCTTCCAGCAAACAGAAGGTACTGTCATATGGGAACTGAGATACCAGTAACATGCATAAGCTACTATCAGAAATTGCTATTAAAATACCTAACGTAATTGAAAGGAGGAGAATAAAGGGCAACTAAAGTAACAAATGACACATTTCAATGTACTTTAAAAACCACTGTGGATATTTGATATACTTATATTAAGCAAATAAATATACCTAAGTTTACTTAATATAAGATTGTATTCATGCAAAACTTAAACATTTTAGAAAGCAGCAGTTTGTGGCACGATTTTAAAGCACAGTTTGGTTTTGGGGAAGAAAAGCATAGCACTGAGTAGTCCTTAAGAAATCATGTCATTTCAATAAGGTGCAAAGTTCTCCAGCTGGAATACCAGGTCTACGGCAGCATCAACATCTGGTACAATATGATCTGGTTCTACTAAACCAGGCTCAAATCTAAAATCTCTGTGGCCATGGAACACCATTTCAGCTATGCTCGCCCTGGTATCCAAGGGCACCTCGGTGTGTGGGTTGTAAACCCCGGTACAAACAAGAACAGACCTACAGTGGGCAGCAGCTGCAGATGCTAACTCATTCTCCCAACTGTTGTCTATCTCCTCATCCTGAGAGAGTGCGGCGTGTCCCCTGCCACCAGCAACTTTGGCCTGAACCCAGGATTTTGACCCTTGTCTGGAGTTCTCTTCAAGATAGCGATTGTAAAGGTTAGCACCATAGATATCAGTCATGAGATTATCTCTGGAAACAGAAGAAACAGTTTAGTCAGCAGAGCAATTTGAGTTGAGAAATTTCAAAGTCTGAAGGGCATTTATGCAGCTTTGGTTTAACAGTTTCTTTTATACGTAACTTTATGTGGGAATACTCAGACCAGAAGAAACCCAATTCTATAGCTATTTTATTACACAACTATCATTAAGCATGACATACAATAGGAGTAAATAACTCCCTAGTGAAATTTCAGTTTGGAGCAGGGGGGCAATGGAAATCAAGGATAGGTATTTGCAGCCCATGAATGAGTTCATTATAGTTCCAGTCATCTTGGAGACTCTGAGCAGTCATTAATACAATACAGCTTTATCTCTATCTATGAAAAGCAGGCTATGATGGGACAGCACATACAGTAGCATATGACTAAGCTTAATGACCTCACAAATAAATTCTAGCTCTACATTCTCTAATAACTGTCGTTTTCCAGTAAACCTAATAAAACCCACCCATGCAAATCCTTTTTGCTAGATTTACACAGCCTCTTGGTGGGGGGAAAGGAATCAGGAAAAATCTTTGTGGCACCTAAACCACTTCTTTGCTCTTTCTGTGTGTTATTTCTGTAGAAGCACAAGTATTATTCATTTTCAAGATTAGAAACACTGAGGCTCAAAACCACTGTAAGAAGTACACCATAGTGCCAAGAATGTTAGTGGTCCCAATGGTATGAGAAACAAACTAGCACAAGTTGTGGATCTTTACTGGTATTGCTGTTGTGAGTGATTTGCTGCTGTACTGGATGGACTTGAGGTGCCTTACCCAACAGCATACAGCGTGTGAATGGGGTGCTGCCACTGCCTCTCTGCTGCCTGGGCCCTGATGAGGTATTCCGCGTACTGGTAGGTCACTTTACTGGGTTTGCCCATGAGGGCCTTATATTTCAGATCTCTGCCTGTGATCTTCTTGTAAATGTTTTCCAGACAAACCATGAATGTTCCATGCCCAAACCTGCCCACATAGAAAGACAAATCAAAGTATATTAAGTACAAATTAAAAAAACACATTTGTGTAAAAAAATGCCATTTTTGTTTCATCATCTTTTAGGAATAAATCACATCCTGTAACTATTGAACCTCCCTCAGTTTCTACATGTTCCAATGCAACATTTCCACAGCTGTTTCACTGAAAAATAAACACCACAACAAAACCAGGTTATTGGGGCAGCACAACAGACTTATCTATTCTTAAACTGTGGTAGTGGCTTCTGTTAGTATTACTTGCACTTAAATAGTTACAGAAGTGACCTTGCTGAAATAATGCCTGGCCTATGATCTACTCTGCAGTGACAGAGCAGAATCACCAAAAACAACAAAGAGGAGAGAGAGAAAAGGAAGGACAGAATCAGACAGAAGGAAAATGGATCTCTCCTTAAAACAGAGAGTATACCAAAACCCTCCTGTAATATGGAGACAAAAAAAACCCCAGCTTCCTGGGTTTCTCTAAAACAGATGCAAAGGAGAATCAAGGAACAAACTATGATTTTACAGCATGCTTTGGATAACTGTTATTCTGATCAAGGTGCAGACAGTGATGATGGGTCATCATCCAAGCCAGTGAATCAGTAAGTCAGGAGATGTAACCTGATGATAAAGAAAAAACCAGTTTTATTTCACTACTAGTGAAAAACTAGTTGAGGGTGTGGAATTAGGGATGAACTAATATGCATCACTTGAGAATACCAAATTACCAAAAGCACCCTAAGAAGAACAGAAAGTTGCTATACAACAATTCTGTACACAATAAATGACACATACTGCTTCAGAAGAGCTGCTACGTAACTTCTAATGCACACAGATTGGTATATCTGCTCAAATCAAGATCAACAGCGTAAAAAATACCCAAACCCACTAATACAACGAGCATCAGAAGCAAGTAGAGATGTATGAGGTGCACTAATATAGAAATTAAGTCTCCAGTGGCCTAGAAATCAAAATAGTCTTTTAAGGAAAAAAGCTACAAAGGAGGAAGCAACTGTAGTACTTTCCTAGGTGGTACATAATCAGCTTTTCTGTATTGACCCTTCATTCCCCCTCTCCACCCTGTTTGTTGCTTTCTGTTATGAAATGCCCATAAATGATAATAAAATGATTTCCAGTAATTATTAGCAGAAGCTTCTACCAACTTAGTCATGGTATTGTATTCCAGTAGTGAAGGTAACAGCTCTGACAGATGCAACCTTGTCATACTGTCAAACCCCAGGTTTAACCTGGATCTTTCCCAAAGGGCACAACCAAAACCATGGATCTGGTTCACTGTAGATACAATGGTTGCCTTACTCTATCCTGAAAACATCACACATCTGTCTTTTACCAGCGTGCTAACTAGAGATGATCTTTGCATCCAGTAAGGACAGCTGACAAGATCCTCAACCCAAGATCAAGGCAGCAATCAAGTCACACTAACAACAACAACTGTTTCAGTGTATAGTCAAATTTTGACTGGAGAACAGAACTACTGAAGGAACTACTGTTCCTTGAAAGAACACACTACTGAAACCAAAATCAAACAAAGCCACTACCAGAGATCATGCCACCTAGCTCTGTGTGTTCTACTTGTTTCATCCTGTGTTCCTTAAAGAGCTCACTATATTGTCCTCAGCTCAAAAACACTCACTGCTTTCAAATAGCAGGTTCAACTCTTTACTCTATTAGAAAAAGTGGGGTGGAAAGGAGAAATACCAAAGAAGGAACTAATGAAATGAGACAATGGCCTTGATATTTGTTTTATTTTTTCCTTTGAACTGAGACACCTCAGGCAAAACCCTGTCTTCTGGAAGTGGGGAAACAAAGGGGCTTAGTGCACAGAAGCAGCTTTTACCATGAGTAACTGATTTCCTGAGTGCAATGACGTAGACAGCGGTAAGGCAGCTCCTGCTGAAAGTGCTTGGCTTTAGAGATGCTGTCTTCAATGCCGAGACCAACTGTGAGGCTGTAGCAAGCATTTTGCATGGAAGAATTATCTGATTTTCACTGAAGATGTGAGGAAACACCAAATATATCACGATATACACTCATGTTACAACATGCGCTTACCTTGGAGACTGTGCCTCAGCTACCCACATCAGATCCATGTTACAGGCAAGCACAGGAATGTGGGGGTAATTTTCACGGTGATACGGATTTCCAGGGTAGCCACTTGTCAGCAAAACATCTATTATCAGCTGAAGGTTGGTCTCCCATCTCACTGGTTCCCCAAACAAAACAACAGCTACGAGAACAAGAATTACAGAACAGAGTTATGGAATTAATTAACAGGGCACCAAATCTCTGACACTAAAACTTGGTCTAAAGAGACTGAACAAGTAGTTCGATTTAACCATGAACTGAAATAGTCACATTTAACTTTAACTTCAGGGGTTACTGTATTACATACCCATCCTTGCACAGCAAATCTCAGAAGTAACAACCCTCCTCTGCACAATCTACCAGCTTAAGGATTTCTTTCTTGAATTGGCTAAATTTCTCCACAGCACCACAAAACATCAACTTCTAACTGGTATTTGTCCGTCTCCCACAGCCTTGTGAACTCTGTGTTTACAGGCAGTATTTACACACATCAGAGATGTTACTTTCTCATCTTAAAGCAAAATTTGATTGCTGTTTTTTAGGCATTTTTCTGGCCTCCAGTATCATCTGATGTAGATTTTATTAAATCCTGAAGTCCAGTTTTTACTCTCCTGTACTTCAGAGGAGAGTGAATGCAGTGTGCTGAAACAAGGTGCTTCTCATACTACAGCTCTGAAGTGACCGTCCCAACAGCTTGTAAGAACAAGACCCATTATTCCTGAACACAGAAATTCATTCCTCATTCATGACAGGAAGACAATAGCAGGCAGTTAAAGGAAGATGGAGAGGACAGCAGACCTCTGAAACATCAAAACCACATGGCTCAAACCTGCACACATTAAAACCACAGCTGTCACACTTGATAAAGTGCAATCAATGACAGATGCCATTACTGGGGACACTTCAGAATTGTCTCAGCCAACTTTGTGAAGGTCCCAGCCATCTAAACATAAATCCCAGTTATAAGGTACGACAAAGATATTTCATCTATTAATGGATAGTTGCAAGTTAAATAAAGACAACTGACCCTCAATCTTGGGAAGTTCCACAGCAGAGGGGGACTGCAATAAGAAAAAAGTGAAAGTTTTCTACAAGATTAAACATCTCCTACTATTTTTAACAGAATAAATTCAAGTGTAGCTCCCACAGCTCCTTCTGCAACACTCACAGGAAATGCACCCGCTGTTTTAGTATATATCTAGAAACTTGTACCTCAACTCTGAAGTGAAAACTCATGGCAAGGGCACAGCAGACAAGTTCATTGCTAGCTTCCTGCATCCATTTAACTGCCTCTGGCAAGCTACAGTTGCTTAATTTACCTCTGTGTCAAAGTTGTTTAATTTACTTCCGTATCAAAGCATGGATGTTTGGTTTGCAATAGGAGGAAGAGGCCTCCTGTGTTAATGAGGTGTTTGAAAATTAGCTTTTGAAATGTATTTCTTTAACACTGCTAAGGAAGAAAAACATGATCTGTAACACCTAACGCATTTGCTAAACAAAGAGAAGTTTGCACTTCATGAGCAACTCTCTACAGTGACAAATACATAACAGTTTCTTGAGCTTTGACACCCACATGGCTGAGAAGCAAGGCAGAAGTTGATACAACTGAGTTAGGATTCTATGAACCACAAAGGACCTCCTGATTTCGCATGGGAAAACCCCACTCTGCAAACCAAGCCTGAACATGTGCAGTACCACATGTGTGTTTACTGAGGATGTACTCAGTTCTTGAAGTCTGCACAGTTCAGTTGAAGCCACACTGCATGTACTGTTAGTATTTAAATATATTTGAATAATGGTACAAGAAAGGGAGCACACTGCAGAAAAATCAGTTACCTGCAAAGCACTGACTTACAACCAAAGCAACCTCACAGCCTAGAAACACTACCAAGACAATCCTGTACTGAAGGAAACTGAAGGCTTATTTTACCTTACACACACCTGAGGAAGCTAGTAAGCTTTCCATGACAGAATCTGCATTAGGTATCTGTATAAATGGTAAGTTTCTCCACAACAGTAAGTTACAAAATCAAAGGTTATGTTAAAGAACTACCAAGAAAACAAGCCTATAGAACTGTTCTTGGAAATGATGCAGTAAAACAAATAAGGGAGGAGAAAAGCAACGTCAGAATACAATGTAAGAACAGCATTAGCTCTGTAGTTTAAATATTGACCCCTGCTATAGAATATGATCTAATGAGCAAACGAAGAACTTGAAAACAAAGATACACACTCACCAGAACATTAGGTCTTCTGTCATGGTCGACTACATCTAGCAAAGGGTGTTTCTCCCGCAGTGTTTCAATGGTAATAGGTTGACAGAAACCAAGGCTGGGAAATGTCAGTTAAGGATACAGAACTGCTTGCATTAAGAGAGTTTAAAAATGAGCAATTCCATTTTAACAATTTTAACATATGGAGCTTATCTGGTACATAAAATTATTTAGGAATGAAAGCAACATAAAGACTTCAGTGAGATAAAAAGATGATCATCCCATTATCGATAAATGGGAGATCTGTGTGACTGGAATCCTATGACAGAAATTATGCATAAATCTTTCTCAGAATATGAGATGAAAAGCAAGAAGCCATTCTACATCTGCAGTATTCCAAGATCATCTTCACATAAGCTGAAGTTTATGTGGCAGAAAGACAGCAGTGCAATGATTACAGGAAAGAAATATGAGCTACTTGAGTTACAGTTACTGTCCCCAGCACCTGTGCTTTCCTCAGGCCATTACAGCTGAAAGCATGTCCCTAGGTAAGCAAACACCATAAAGCTCAGCCTCTTGCTAAATGGTGGCCTGAACAACTGGGTTTAATTGTGCTCTACAGGGAGTGAAGATAAATACTGAAACACATCAGGAAAGGAAAGGACCAGAAGGAGAACAACAACCTCCTGATTTGCATAGTAGTATTCTTAAATGCTGATATATCCCATTAATTTAAACTTAGTTAACAAGAGGAAATCAAACCACACCTGCTCATTTATGTAAACAGCAGTTATGAATTCAGTCTCAATGCAACGACATCATCTTACAATGCAAATGAAAGGAAGAGCAATTGAAGTGTATCAGTTATACAAAGTAAGCCCCTGAATTAACACCATGGGCCATTTGTGAAGTTATTTTCAGATCAGATTATCTCACCTGACAATGCCATCTAACAGAAATACAGCTTTTGTGTTAAGCTTGTAAGAGACTTTTCTCTTAGTTGTGCTCAACTAATTTTGATTAAACTGGAACACTCCTTCAGTAACTTTGTCTCATCTTCGTATTTGAAATAACACTTAGTTATAAGCTGCACTCATGGCTTTTTACAGCTTATGACTGCACTAACCTTAATTAAAATCCCAGTAAAGAAGTGCAGAAAGGAGCTACAGGAAGCATGAGTGAAAATTGTGCAGAAGTTAAGGTCCTTCAATTACAGTTTGAAGCTTTGATACCACCATTACATCAACATAATTCAAGTTCTTTTTGGCTGTTAGTGTAGACATGGCAAAGTACTTTCCAGTGTAGTTCTGTTCTAGATGCTGGTTACAAAACCACTGTAACCTGGCCTGGCTGCATGCCCACCTGCAGATGCTGTGGCAGTGAACTACAAGTCAGATGTGATGATGCTACAGGAATGCCACACTGAGCCACTGCAGAACACAGACCCTTGAGCTGAGGTGTCATTTACACAAGTCCAAACAAATTATTTCTCTTTTTTCTTTCCTCATTAAAAGCAGCAAATGTCAACACACAACCACTTCCAAAACATCAAGTTGACACCACAGTAGTGGTGTAAGTAAGTACCACATCAGTAGTGGTAGTAAGAACTACCACTGCTGATGACTGCATTTGTAGTGCTGAAATATTTAGTCTTCACTTTATCCACAGGATCCCCTGACCTTGATTAAGGCAGATACTTAAACAGAAGGTTGCTGGGTTGGTTTTGTGGTTTGGTTTATAAAGATACTCTTGAGCAATATCAAGAAGAGGTCCTTGTCCTGATACAAGAACACATTTGTCATGGTACCGCTTGAACATCCGCAGAGGACTGTGTGACATCATCACCTGGTCCTGGGAAATCTGTGTGGGATTTCAGAACAAGAGGAGTTTGTTGTTTCCCAGATCAGCTGTTTACACCGGGAGGTAAGCAACAGCTGTGACAAAGCCTATGAGTTACAACATATCAAGCAGACCTAAGTAAAGCCCAAACGTACCAGATCTCCTAAATTGCACAATGCGTTTATAATACACCAGGAAAAAAAAAAATCATCACCAACAAATTGTCATACAGCCCCTTTTCAGGTGCCAGAACCACTCCATTCAACAAGAACACAGGGTTTTCTCTCCTAGTTTTAAAGGAATGCCAAATGCACTTAGAAAACAAACAGGAAGGACAAATCACAATTGGCCTAGTTCTGATCGTGATCCCTTTGCTAGGCTGCAGCACTGATTCCATTGTATCAGACCTTCTTGTCTTAGTTTCCATATCCCCATTCCTTCGATAGCTATAAAACCAGTGTAAGTATTATCCTGGGAGGATGCTGTCATGAATGACTGCTTACCACTTTTACAGATCTAAAACCCCCCAAATCATCGCGATGTTGTTTCACCCCTGACACAGAGTTTGACTGGTACAGACATGCCCATGTCTCCTGGCCCCTCCCAAAACCAAAGGCACTGCAGGACTCACTTCATGGCTTTCTCTTAGCAATGCTCAAGCAGTCCCCATGGACAGAGAAGTCCTATGGACTGCAGTGCTCACAGATCAGGGGGAATAAAGTTTTACTATTCACAAACTTGGGGGTTAGAATGATCTTTAAGGTTCATCCTGTGATCCTGTAACAAAGGCAGGCAGGAAGCTCCTGCCTCACACATCACCACAGAAGACACTCAGTGGCCAGAGCAGTGGTTCATGGTAGTGGCCCATGCAGGCTTTTGTTCAGGAGGAGAAGGCAGGATTTATTCCCACATTAATAACATTGCAAAGAAATACCATTACCACTGGGAAAAGCAGTGCCTTCATCAGTGGCAATGCTACTGGCTTTGGACAGCATGTTTTAACACCTCCAGCAAGGCATATCAGGGGGCGTAAGGGAAAGCCAAAACTGCTTAACTGAGCAGCATTTAATGGAACATAATACATTTGACACATCCACCGTGAGTAACTAAGTGAATAGGATTGATGGTACTCACTGGAACTCCCAGCAGCTGTGACAACTGATCAGCTTTTTCCTGGCGAAGGCAATTCCCTGCATTGGTGACAAACACCACAGGCACCACGAACTGTCCCTGAGAGTTCACTAGCTTCTGGAAGGCTGTTTTTGCAGCAGGAATTGGAGTCTTCCCTCGCACCAGTACACCATCAATGTCAAAAAGAAACCCAAAGGATGGCAGCACACTGAGCTGTAAGAAAGAATTAGAAAGAGAGCAGGACATTAGTTATTCCCATATTTATGCCTGTTTGATAAAGCCCACAACAGCTCAACGCAGTGAAACAGGCACTCCTCAGAGAACGGATGGATCCTTAACTTTGCACATTTCCATGTGCCTTACAGACATATTTATGTGCTAAAATACATACTGTGAAAAAAAGGAACCCTACAACTCCCCTTCTCTTATGCCTTATGAGCAGCCCTTGAATGGAACTGATAAAAAGGTACAAAATACACACTGCTGTGCCAGCGAGTCACACTTCTCATTGATTTAACCCCTCTCTGTTTCACAGGCAATGTCAATGCCAGAATGCTAACAAATAAACTACTAACACAGTAAAAGTAGAGCAGCAGGGAGCTGATGCCGATGTTTACACATAGCAGACTAATGCCTGTTGGTAGAGTCAGCTCCTCCTTCGACACAGATGCTGTCTGAGTCACTAGAGTTTATCTCATTGCCTGAGTTTGAAGAAGTGAAGAGCTTTGTGAGACCAGGAAAGGAGAGCAAGGCTAAGTGAGGGTAAGAGAAGAGCTGGGTAATAAGCCTAAGGAGTGGCAACAGAGAGAGGGCTGTCAAGCAATGAAACCGTTAGTCAATCGGGCTGGAAAAGAATAGTCCAACAGGGATTTGTAATCTAAACTTCAGTTCCCTCCCAAGCTTAAAATGGAATGCAGGCCTCTCAGGATTCCTAACCCCCTCGTTCATCGTTGGACGAAACAGGAGTGACAGATCCAGTGCTGAGCCAGTGTGATGGGAAGAACAGGCACCAAACGACCCCAGCCAGTGGAGGTGGGTTCAGCTGTTTGGGCACAGGCTGACAGCCCGCTGCTCCTGCTGTGCGGGACAAGGACTCTGCCTGTTGGAGCAGCACTCTGCTCCTCATCAATTATTCACCTGCTGCATCCCTCCTGCCGCTGGGCACTGCACGGGGATGGGCGCTGCCACCGCTGCGCTGCAGGGGATGGAGCTACCGGCACAGCCCCGGGCAGGCCGGCTCCCGTTGACATGCAAGCAGCTGTTGAAAGCCCAGGAGTGAGCACATCACCCTGCGCAGCCCAGTTCAGTAAAGGCAGCCCTTGCCGTGTACTGCACTGTCATTGCTGAAACGGGGCACGGGGGTTTCGTCCAGTTTTAGTTACCGGAACTTCCCCTGAAGCCCTGTCCCTGTCCCTCTGTACTCATCAGCCCTAAGAGAACCGCCGCCCTGAGCCGGTGCCTGCAGCAGCCTCGGGAATGCCACAATGGAAGTAACCCCCACGCCGTGGGCGCTATGGACACAGAGCAGCCTCCTCGGGGTCTGGAACTGCCGCGGGAAGCTCCCGGCACTAGTGTTCTGCGGGGAAGGCAGCTCTTCCCGGTAGTTCTGCAGTGGAAGACCATGGATGTGAGTCCTACAGTGAACGGCACCAGGGAAAGAGCAGTGTGCTGCTGAGCATACGGACCAAAAGCTCCACGGGAGGGTTTCAGCGTGTCCCGCAGGACACTTCTGGCCATACAAGGCCGCTCCCCCGCCGCCCGGGAGCCGGCAGCGCTCAGCCCTGGGGCAGGGACTCGCAGACGCCCCAGGTCCCGGGGCAGACGCTGCCGCCGGA
>JBAFWW010002221.1:0-23405 GCA_036873685.1 Agapornis canus
GCAGGGGGTTGGAACTGGATGAGCTTTAAGGTCCCTTCCAACCCAAACCAGTCTGTGTTTCTCTATTACTCTGCTTCAGGTTTGCCATCCCTACTCTTCAAGGCAATTGCTGAGCAATTTGTATCTATATAAACTGCTTCTGGGGCTCTGTGCTGATGGAGGGAAGATACCCCAAAACATACCTCTGCAAGCCCAAGGTAGAAAAGCACAGACAACCATCTCTGATTGTAACCACAGAGGGAATTGCGAGCAGCAGTGTTCAATTTATGGTATTATCTCACATTTTCATTTCTCAACCCCATTAAAGCTGTAACAGTTTTCCTGGAAGCAGCCTTTAAAGTTCTCACTTGATTATTTTTTTACCCTCAAAAATGTTCTTTCTCTCAAACATGAGGTGCGAGCCATGGTGAGAGATTGCAAACAGGTGAGAATATCTGTGTTATCCTGGGGGTTTTGTAGTAATCAGTGCTGTGGGCATTTGCAGAAATGGTGTTGCCACATTGCAGAGTTCTAGAAAGCTCTACTGAGATTATATTTCCGTAAAGAACTGCTTTTAATCTTTGGTGGCAGAAGTAGATTACCTTGGTTAGGGGGTGTTATTGCTGTGATAAATGACAGTGTGGGGAGGGTTTAAGAATTGCATCTTCTGCACTTCCAGTTTCAAAGATGACAAATCTGGCTTCTGCCTCACTCATGGATTTGGCAAACTGAATTTATCTGAAGAGGGTGAACTCCTATTTTTTGAAGTTCTCCTACACTGAATACCTCCAAAATAAAGAAAAATGTTCTTCATATACCTTCATTAGCATGCAGTGTGCCCTAGCAGATTTATGAGAGACGTCTCACTGCTGGAGTACCCTGGTGCTTTATACCATTTGGTAAATAGCATGATGATGTGCTGGGCACTCAGGTTTCATTCTTGGTCTCATTCATCATCTTGTTATGGGACTACAAGCAGACTTTCAGTCTTTTGTTTCAGTTTACCTGTGTCTAAATGCTGGTACCATCTCCTGCTGCTGTTGTGAAATGTAATTAAGTTAGTGCTTGAAAATGCTGTTGAAGTACTAGCTACAGCTGTTATTTGCTAAGGTTTTACAGGGTGTGAGGAGAACAATCCTTTGTTTGGGGTTTCTTTGTTGTTCCTGCCTTTTTCTATTGTTTTTTTGTCTCCTTCTATAGTTGTTGCAGGAAAGTGAGGAGAATGTGACATTCAGTGAGTGACACCAAAGCTGGCGGAGGCAGGGAGGGGCTGAAGCCTTCAAGTGTAACCAGTGATGCTGGAGATCATTAACACTGCTATTTATAACTGTGAAAACCGGGTTTCAAAGGGAAACATCCAGGCTTAGTGTGGCTAATTATACAGCTGTTAACTAATCTAACAGTGATCCTAATTCCACCAAACCTCCACACTGACATTTTATGGCATTGTGTGAAGCTAATCCAGCACAGAGCTGTCAGGTGGCGATGGGCTCAGCTCCTGGCTCTGCTGTGGCTGCCCCTCTCCCTCTGCAAAGGATGCAAACTGTGTCCATCCTAAATACAGCCTCTTCAGAAGGGATAAGTGCACATGGACTGGAGATTTTAAGGGAATCTCCAATTGCCACCAGAGTCAGAATGACAGAGCAGGGGTTATCAGAGGATTTGACAGGGCTGTTATAGTCTAAGTACATGTGTTTGTATTATTAATTTAATGTTTTTACACTTTGGTGTTTCCTATAGAAGAATTGCCTCAAGGATCTATCTGCATGAATTTGATGGTAAGATCAAGGTGTTATTTTCAAGGTTTTTTCCATTCAAAGGCATAAAATTGTGATCTCACTGGAGAAGTCTGATCAAATGGATTCATCAGAGGTGTGTGATGCGCTTCCCTGTCATCTCCCCAGCTCCTTTGACAAGTTCCCTCTGCGTTTCTGAAGTTTGCAGTCGCTGAAGTGTGACCTATTTTCCTGTTTATATTGTCTGTTTGCATTTCCCACTGCGGCAGGTAGGAGATGCTTGAAGGGAAGACGAAGAGCTGTCCCTCAGGCACCGCTATCTCCTTTCTCCACCAAAAGGCTCATGAGTAGGCAAATGGGGGCTTAAAGGCCCGGAGCTCATTGAATTCTTGTCAGAGAGCTGGTTATGTACACATTGACCTTATTATAACATTTATAGCTTCAAGGCAAATGCAAAAGAGCAAAGCCTCCAGCAGGCAGGTTTCCATTCGGGACCAGGAACAGGGGAGTTTGCTTTCTGCACTTGCTGGTTTTGCTGTTGTTAGTTTTCATGTGTTAGTGGTTACCTTTAATTTCTCTTTTCTCTGGCATTATCTGATCCTTGGTGAGGTGGTGGTCAAATGGAAAGGGAAAATAGTTTGGGCCAAGGCATAGCATATGTGAAAAGCATTCCATGTTTGCTTGCTCAAGTGCATGAGTCTGGAGCAAATTGTCTTGCTGAGAGGCTTCTGGAGTGGTCTCATATTTTGGATGTACTGCGATTTTTTATTAGATTCTTTTTCTCTTTAAGAAAATGAGTCATGTGAAGCACTTGTCATCTCCCCAGCCTTGATGGCTTTGCTGTTTTGTTCCATTGGTTTCCATTTGTTCTGCAGGGATTCATTGTCTTCAGTCTATCTGCCAACTGTTCCACAATCACTGCCCATCGGAAATACTCAATTTTCTTCCTTCTTTCTCCTCACCCTGCATCTCAGCCTCCAGAGCTTTCACAAATCACAAGAAAATCTATAGTATACTTTTAAAGTCAGTGCTTATTAAGAGGAAGAGATCATGTCATAATAGATGGCATCCTCTCATACTGCCAGGCACCAGCTGCTGTTACCTCTCTTTGTTCACAGAGCCCCAGGATGCTTGCAGGCTGTTGGGTTAACAGAATAGCTGTTAGCTGTGTCTTGACTCCTTCACTTGAGGAAAGCAGAAGCCATTCTTAAGAAGCACATAGGGTTTAAGTATCTCATGTACAGACAGGCTGGCAAGGTGATACATTGATTTGAATTGGGATCTGCTCATTGTGTTATTGAATGGGGCTGTGTGTATCTGCACTCTGTCTGCAGATGATACAAGTGACAGCGTGCCCATGGCAAAATGGTGAATGCTGCCCCTCACTGCTTTGGCTCCTGGTGTGCATGGTTAGAGGAGGCAACCAGAGGATGTGGAAGGAAGAGGAGAAAGAATCATATTCCTTCAGATCACATAGGGAAAAGAGATAATGTGTGCTTTTATTTTCTTCTCCTAGTGCTGCCAAAAATACATATGATACCCTCACTGCTGGAGTAGGTTTTTGCAAGCCATTATACATTGTGTGTAGCTGCTTGAGTTTTTAGGTACCTTGCCTTGCTCCATTGGGTATGTAATGTATTTGACTAGTTTACTCTTCTGTTACCTCCTTCATCCTCTTACGGACTTCTCCACCTCTAATCTTGTGTTGCTGTAAGTATGCAGTAAGACATAATTCTGCCTTATGAACTCTGGGTCTTGGCTGGTTTCACATGTTCCCTATCATAGCCTTCCTCATCAGCAGGTGTCATTACAGCCTCATGTCTTTGCTTCTGTTCCCTGATCGTTTGAGCCTAAATCCACAATCATTTTGAAGCAGCTGTCCAAATCTTCCAGGGAATATGTTTCACTTTTCCCAGAGGAAAAGTACTCACAAGAAAACTGGAGTGTCACAGATTTTGCACAGTGTGGAGCTGCTGCAGGTAAATCCCCATGCCCTGGTCTTGTCCATCAGGAGCCAGGGCTCAAGCTGCTGGAGGGGGCACCTGTGTTAACTTACTTTCCTAATGCCAACAGGAGTTTGAGACATCACCCTTGTATTCTTCCTGTAGGGCATGCTGACCTAATGAAACCAATACATCTGGCCTCCTCCTTCTTTCCTAGACCATATCTCTTCTTTAGGAGATCCAGCTGCTTATACTGGGAACAGCAATCTTGTGCCTTCATCCACTGGCAATGTGTAACAGCAGGAGTGCAAGGACCAGAAATCAGGCTCTGAGCAGCATTGCATCCTAATGGTGTCTGTTCCCTTTTTGCTGTAAATGGAAACCAAAATCATGATTCACCAACTATTTGTAGAGGCCATTTAGGCAATGTGAAAACTGTGATTGAAGATCCATTCATTTGAAAGCCTGGATGTGTATCCTGGGATGTGGAGAGAGTAACCTTTGCCAGGTTAATAGGAATCTCCCACTGCCTAAGATAATGCTTTGCTGTGGAGTTGCTGTCTGAGGCCTTCAGAGCATGGTGCAGACTTTCATGGTCAAAGCAGTCAGGCAGTTGAATCAAATTGAATCAAAGTATAGCCTTAAAGATGGGGAAACTGCAGCTTGACAATGAGAAATGAATTTCTGAAATCCTGGTGTTTTCTATAAGAGTAGCTTTGCTCATCCCAAGGTCTCTGAGACAACAAAGGGGTTCCACAAACCAACTGGTTAAAGAAACCTGTAAACACCGTCCTCCCTGTGCTATTGGACACATTGGTGAAGTGTGGCTGTGTGCCTCACTAATACCCAGTTTGCTGTTTTGGAAAGCAGTATGCTTCTGTTTAGAGAAACAAGAGGTGCTCCATTCCCAGCCTGTTCTTCCCAGCTGGGGGTGAAAAGTGGAATATGATATATATTGGGATTGAATTTTATTTTCCCAGCTCCCAACCAGCTTGGTCCTTCATGGAAGAAAGGTGAAGCAGCATTAGCCGAGACCTGGCTGAAACCCAGCATTGCATGATTGTAATAAAAAAGAGAGATAAAATGAGAAAATTATATCAGAAGAGGGGTGGTTTTTTGCTTTAATTTAGCTTCCCAGTTAGGGTCCAGGAATTCTGCTTGCTTGGTTTTTATTCAGCTGTAGCTCTGTGTGTGATCCTGCTGGATAACGTCTAACAGGACTCTAGGCTTCTTTCTTGATTTCAGGGGAGCTGTATTTCAGGGACTTCACCACAGAAAACTGGTAGAATTCATCTGACTTCTTGGCTGTTTTAATACAATGTGTCCTGGGGGTCAAGCATGTGGACGTGCCCAGATTCTGTTGCCCTTAACAAAGACCCTGATTATCAAATGCCAGATTCTGTGTGCATGTAGACAAGTTGCGTGTGATCAGGCTGGGCTTAGACATGCTGCAGTTTCTCCTCCTTGTCT
Source organism: Agapornis canus (assembly GCA_036873685.1). Lineage (NCBI taxonomy): Eukaryota > Metazoa > Chordata > Aves > Psittaciformes > Psittacidae > Agapornis > Agapornis canus. Next base: position 5,129 of record JBAFWW010002221.1, read on the forward strand.
TTTTCCTTGGAAAATGTGACCAGTGAGTTGTAATGCTGTTGAATGCTGCTTTTATTAACAGCAGCTTATGTGGGGATGTTACCCCATCACTTTGGGTCATCTCTGCCATGTGCTTTGCAACAGTGTTGAAACCAATGAATAAAAACATTCAGGGGGGAAACAAGAGTTATTTGTAAGGAGCTCTTTACCCGCCTCCTTGTCAAGGCTGGGCGGCTGAAGAAGACTCCAGTGCCTGTAGCAATATTGAAACACATCAGGCCTTCTTCTGAATTCCTTTTTTCTGGGTCTGAATGTGTTCTGTTTATGGAAGAAGAATGGACAGCAAAGCTTGCTGCTGCACCAAGTGTCCTGGGTAGGAGCTGGGAACTACTAAGGGTTTTTCATACTCTTCAGGAAATAGTGCATGAGAATAAACCCTACAACTGGATGCTGGTATTTGCTTTACTACAATCAAAAAGGAGTTTAGTTTTTTGGCACAGAGTTTGTGAAGGTTTGGAAGAAAACCCAAAGGATGGGTAAAAACATGTTTCCGTTTCTTCCTTGCACCGAGAGATAAAATGACTCCTTGCACTGAGAGTTTTAGGGTCATGCCCTCAGGTGATGTAGTAGTTTGCTTAGTAGCTTATTATTTGTGTACTGTACTTTGTGTGCTGTCTAAACAGCACTGGGGAGATGGTAGGAGGATGGATGCTTTTTGGAGGATGCTGTCTGGCCCCGCTTTCCTGCCTGCAGGGATGTCTGTCGGGGGCCCAACCTGTGTGTGGAAACCCAGGCAAATTAATTTCTCTCTGCAGGGGCTTACAAACGAGCTTTTCCAAGCAATGTGTCCTACATATCCCCTTAGTCAGGAGTGGTCTCCATCTTCTTTGTCGATGCTGTTTAAATTCCAGTGAATGGTTAAGCATGAGCATGGGATAGGTGTTGGGGCCCAGCTGTCATGCAGCAGGTTGTGTGTCAGCAGGGGGGAAGGAAGAGTCCTGCCTACAACCCTGTTACCTGGCAACATGGAGTGTGATACAGGGATCAATAGAAGATTACTTGAACCTACAAACACTTGTCTGTGTTCAGTGTCACTCTAGCAGAGCTCAGTGGCACGGAGACAGCTGCCAGGGAAAACATGCTCAGAACCCTGCATGGGGTGCTGTGGGTATTCCAAGTCTGGCTGCAAGAGCAGCCGCATCTCTGTGAGGCCCTGCATCACCAGTGATGTCTGAAGGGGACCCCTGGCCTGAAATGGAGCCTTGTGAGCTACGCTTGAGAGCCCAAGCAGTATTTCATAGTGGGGGGTGCAGGCAGTGACTTGCTGACTCCAGCCCAGACAGCTGAGTCTGTGCCTGGCCATGCTTTCCCTGCTAACTCAGCAGCAAATGGCACAAAGTCCCTGTTTGACCAGTGTCAGGGGTGTTCGGTGTTGGCTTTCTCAGATGGTTGTCTCTGGAACCATCTAATTCTCCCTCTGTTCTGTAGCAGGGATCTCCTGACAGCTTCATGTTGGGCTGTGCCCTGTATCTCAACAGTATCTTCTACACTGGCATAGAGACAGATCCCTATCTAATAATCTGTATTCAGTAAAATGAGGTTTAGGGATTAGCCAGGTTATACAAAAACAGATATTAATATTTTTCCCACAGACTCTTTTACATATAAACTTTCCTGTGCATTACTGATTTGGTTCTGGTGAACTTCATCCTGTTGCTAGGAGGGATAAGCTACAAGACACTGAGGAATTATTGCAAAGGCCTGCAGATGCAGGAAGTTAATGCTGCTCTGGTTTGTATTTGGACAGCTGTCTTGTAATTTAGAAGGACTTGGCCCTCTGGAGACTCCAGAAGCGTTTCCTTCAAGAAAACTCTAGGTGAGTTTTCTTTTAAGTTGTATTTTAAAGCCTGAGTGGAATGTTCTGGTTTCATCCATTGCTATGGAGGCAAAATCCTCCATCACAAGGGGAATAGAAGAGTTCCTATGGGATGTGCACCTGAATGGGTGCTTTTAGCAGCTTTTCCCCTGGCAAAGAAATCCATTGGAGAAACTCCATTATCTTATAAATAAGAGGGAAGAAAAGCAATTGAGTCAGTGTGTAGAGGAAATGCATTTCATTTCCAGGCAGACTGTGACTCTCTAGAAGCTTTCTTCTGCCTTGTTCAATTAATACACAAAGGCTGCACTGCTGGTTTGTACCACTTGCATTTGGTGCACGCAAATTCTGCCTTTAAAGGGATTCTTTTAGTCAGCTGTCACCTAATTCCTTTATATCGTGTTTATGCAAGGCCACACTGTTTTTAGAAGCCTAATATAGATATCACTGTGCTCGAAGATGAGATTGTGCTTGACGAGAAGGACGTATCAGCAAATTCACTTCACAGTGTAAGTGGGGCATCTGTGTGAGGTGTGTCCTGAGCAAACCATGAGCAAAAGGGAGGAGAATTCACCCCCCTGGTGCAATTCCAGCCCTTTACATGTATGTTTTTGCACACATAAAGCTGTTGGCACCCTTCAGAAATTACAGGATCCTGGTGCTCCAAGTTACAAAGAGTCCTTTTGTTTTGTAAAGAAAACCCACAATGAAATCTTAACAAATTTGGATTCTCTTTTGTTTATGGATTTTAAACTTTTACTGTGCTCTTAGCCCGCGTTTTAAACTTCTCTGCTTGGAGAGCTGAAACATGCTTTTGCTGTTGAAATGGGAACAGGCTTTCTTGTGTGCTCACTGACTCCAGGAGCCTTCCTTGAAGGAAAGCACTAAATATTTTCAGGTTTCAGAAAAGAGCAGGAATTATCATACTGGGAACTGTCTGCTTATATAGTGTTCATGCATGAGCTACATAGAGATACACCGTTTATTGTCCAAGCATGTGCTGCAGTGTGTCATCTCAGATGGATTGTCTTATTTATTTGGTAGCATATCTCTAAAGCCTGTTTTTATAGATCAGGAAGTATAGGACATCACAGGTAGTATGCCCATAAATGTGCTTGGCCTGTGAACAGATCTCTTCCAAATGCACTTGTGTGCACGTGTATGTAAGAACAAAGAGACCCAGAAAATGTGTTTCATGGTTTGGTATATCCCATTCTTTCCCTCCTCCCTCCCCTGCCGTTGTATAAGTACTTTTGATGGCAGCTGCTGGATTAGACCCAGAAGCTTAAAAGATTAAAGAAACCACTAAAAGCAGCGAGGAGGAAGTGAAGGATCCGTTTGTCTGAAGGTTTGTGTTTTCATAGTGGTGGTTGAGAAGAAAATTGCAACCAGGCTCTGCCCTGCAGCAGCCATCTGGGCAGCACAGGAGTGAAAGCTCAGCCTTGGGACTCCCCGTGTCACATCCAGGGTGACCGTGCCGGTCCCCATCCTCTTCCCTCCTTGCTTTGGTACTGCACAAGCTCATTTGCAGCTCTGCAACATAGGTGTGGAAAGGTTTTGGCCTTCTGTAGTTTTTTATGGAGTGAGATGGAGCTCTGAAATTGAAACAGAATGAATAGCTCAGTGAGCTACAGATTCTGCACTTTACCCTGTGGTAAAGCTGTGCTGCTTACGCTACCTGTTAAGCTCTACAGGGAATGTTATTTTTAATGAATATGTTTCTTGTCCAGGTGGTTTCAGTCAGTACCAGGTAGAGCTGAGCACAACATAGCATCTTTCACCAAAGTCAGGCTGAAGTCTGATTCTTTGCCCCTATTTCCCTTTTCTCCATCCACCCTCCTTAGCCCCAAACCTGAAAACCAGCTGTTTCAAGAAGTGATTTATGTTTTAAAAACATGGTCTTTTGCTGTGTAAAACATCTGCTGCTTTCTGGCTGATCCCTAAACATTGCTGATGGTGTGTATAATCAGATCGGGTGGCTCAAGGAATGTGAGCCACTCACTCTAAACAAGCAAGTCTGCCAAATAAAGTATCTGGTGGATGCAAAACAAGACCCTAAACACCCAAACTGCATTGGGTAGAGGGAGTGCTGCTGAGCATGTTAGATTATTAACATTAATCTAATCTTTCCGTTTGTCAAACAGATTTTTGAGTACATGGAGACAGCTTACCCAGTTCTTAAGGCAGTGCTCCCAGATCAGCTCGTAGTTTGTTCTGTAATGCCATGTGGATTTGCTGGGATTTTCAAGTAAATACATTATGTATATGGCTTACAGATTGCTTAGGCTGTCTGCATCAATAATTAAACCAAGGGAGGGACTATTTTGCAGAGCTTCCCCCTTTCTTTTCCTCCTCAGTTTTACATGGGTGTTTTTATCTTTCGTAGGATAAGGAAGACAAACCTGTAGCTAGGGAGAGTGTGTCAAAGGCAGAGCTGAAGGTTTCTGCAGTAGAGATGGGAGCTCGTGGCACATCATTGCAGTGCCAGCTCTCAGCGTCAGCCTGACCTTTGCCTTTCTCTTTGCAGCCGCTTTGATTCAGACTTGTCAAGAGCTGCCAGCCTGTTCTCTTTGCTGGTAGAACAAGCATACCTTTTCCACTGAGACAGCATTGCTTTTGAGTCTTGTCGTGAACACAATGTGTGCAGTTTAGTTGCCCAGAGTAGAGGAAGAAGGCTTGGTTTGATTTGGTATTGCTGTGGTGAGTGTAACTTTGCCTTTTGCGCTTTGTAGTTCTGGGCTTTTTAGTAGTACTTTGTTAGATCAAGAGCTTCAGTACAAGTTAGTACTTAAATATCAAGTATATCACAAGAATAACTGATTTCTGGTTTATACCTCCATCCTTACCTATCTTGGAAAAGTATGTGGTGTATTGGGATGGACATTCCAGATGCACAGTGCCATCCAGGTGCAGACAGGCTCCTAGTGTTATTTTCTGATGCGACATTTTAGTGTTGTGGCCTTGTCGAACTGAAGTGGGAGGTTATGTCTGGTTCATTGTTAAGCCTCTCTCTGAAACCTCTGCCCATCCAGTCACTAACATGTCTACCTTCAAGATGCAGATAACAGCCAGTCCTTGCTGGACATGGTGCAATGTCAGACCAGCTTCAATTTTGTCACCACAGATGAAAAACCACACAGTATGCTGTGCTTGGGATTGCATAGAGCAGTACTTGGTCCCTCCCATGTGTTGAGAACATGGGTGGAAAGTGTAACAGAGGTAGAGCAAATTAACGTATGTCCAACACTGGGGCTTTTTCCACATGTGGCTGAATAAGGAGGATGCAGTTCAGTGTCAATTGCTGATGTAATCTTTGCTGCTGGAGATGGCTCATTAGGGTGATTTCTTGGCTGGAAACTTTGGAATTGGCCTGAGATCACTAAGCCGTGGGCTGTGACAGAGCCATTAAATAACAACTATTTTACCTCATTACTGACCTGAACCTGGCTCTGCCCAGCAGCCTGGAGAGGAGCTGCTGGCACACAGCATTGCTGCCTGAAGTGTAGTCCTAAATGAATAATCGTTGGTACCATTGCATTGCACTGTCCATGCCAGTCTTTCCAGTTTCAGGTTACTTGTTTTAAGGTTCTTTATAGTGCACTCTGCTTAGCAGGATTTAGCTCCACTTCTGGAATTGCCTTTGGGATCTGATGCCCCAATAGCTTCATTTGTCCACATTACCTTTAGGAACTTAGGAGCCAAGTACCTGTGTTGGCATCACTCTGTGTTGCTCTCCCTGTTCATGCTAAGGGGCAGTTTTGTATGTTTCATACATAGAAAGGCAGCATTGAGGTGCCCTATGGAAATCCCCAGTGCTCTTGGAAAGGCTTAAGCCTTGATTAACTTCTCCAAATACACCTGAGCTTACAATGGACATATAAAAGCAGGCCAACGACTGCTGTACACTCACATAACTGCTTCCAGCTCCTCACTGTTGTAATTTCTTAGCTCTTCTCAGTGACTTAAAAAAGTTGAGATGTTTTTAGACACTAAGTTTTTAGCCTTATTTGCTACTTCAAACTCACTAAGGCCCGTGTGATTTTAGCAGCAGTACAGCTCTTCTGGATTAAACAAGGACTATGTTGCTCTCATGTTCAGTGCTCAGCATCATGCAGTCCTGCTCGTGGAATATAAACTCTGGGCGCTGATATAATACAGATGTGAATCAGAATTTACAGTAGTTGAGCTGAGCTTGGAATTTAGCCTAAGGGGCTGAAACAGAGCATTAATCAAATGCCACAGTTACTGAGCCACACTTTCTGCATCAAAGTAAACTCATGTAGAAGATGCATTACACACCTAACATCCCAATGTGAAGTAAGCCCTGCCATGAGAACAAAGTAACAGAAGTCATTAGCCTTTACCTTTGGCTGTCTAAGGGAAGGGCTTATATAGGTTTTAGTCTGCTCTCACAAAGAGGATATAGGAAAAAGAGGGGAAAAAAGCTGGCTCTTCTTCATAAACCAGTGCAATTACAGCTCTGCTTAACTGAAGGCATGTGATGTGTATGTTTGTGACAATTTTCCAGGGGGATGGTTGGGCCGGTGCTAAATAACCAGGCTCATTTTCCCATAATGCAAATGTTATTCACAAACTATTACCATAATTGATGCACCGAGCCACTGTAGAGTAAATAATGTGTTGTGTGTGGGAAGCAAACTAGAAGTCAGTGAATATTAAAGAACAGCGTCTTGTCTTTAAGGGGAAACTTCACAAGAATTAGAATTCCTTTGAAAATCAAATGACAATGCAAGTTCAGATCAACTCTTGGGGTCGAGGTGTGTATACATGCACATGCGTAAACACGCTCACTTATGGGCTGTGCTTTCCAGTCTGGCTCTGTTGAGGTGTATTTTCTGCTAGCTGAGTACAAAGCATCCTCAGACCTAATCAAAGCAGAGAAATGTAGGAGAACCTTTGGGCAGCATCCAGCGTCAGACAATCCCAGACTGCTTTGTGTTGGAAGGGACCTTAAAGCTCACACAGTTCCAACCCCTGCCACAGGCAGGCACCCCTTCCACTGGAGCAGCTTGCTCCAAGCCCCTGTGTCCAACCTGGCCTTGAACACTGCCAGGGATGGGGCAGCCACAGCTTCTCTGGGCCATCACCCTGTGCCAGTGCCTCAGCACCCTCACAGGGAAGAACTTGTGCCTCAGAGCTCAGCTCAGGCTCCTGGGAGCTTCCCACAGAAGTGGGTTATGAGCCCTCCTAAGGGAGGACAAGGCTTTGCAGTTCCTCCTTCCTTAGTCCTTGGTTCACTGTCCTGTGTACAGCTTCGTGCCTTGGTAAGCATTACATAGGTTGCAGCACTTAATGCTGAGGTGTAAATTACTCCCTATCCGTTGCTGAGTGCAGGAGCTGGTGGCACTGCAGGCTTATCTCTGCTGCTTAGGATTTTGAGAGTAAAACACTTTGCTGAACAGGACTTGATGTAACTGTGGACATTAGTGCTCTGCCATCTGATCTGCTTTTATGTTCAAAGGGAACTTGTTTTAATGCTTAACTGTATATATGTGCACTGCAGAGAGGTTGTAAGTTTTTCAGGCATTCCTTTACACACACACACCCTTGCTCTTTCCTCCCTGTTGTGTAAATGAGGGAAATATATACCAAAAGCTACATAAATGAGATGTGGTCCAGTAGGATAAAATGGGGTGTCATTTCAAACACTTTTGAGTACTGGTGTGCCCTCAGAAGGGAACTTTTCTCCAGGTAGTAAAACCTTGACCAAACACCGCTGTAGCTCTAGAAACCAGGAAGCCAGGGATCCAAACACAGAGGCATTGTGTAAGATGACAAAAGCATTGGCTGATCTTTTAATATCACAGGCCATTTTGTCCAGATGGCAATTATTGTTATTTTTTAAATTACAGATTACAGCGCTGCACCTTCCTTTGTCAGAGGTATTAAAAAGACATTTTGAGCAACCTTTGCCTCCCATTACTGAAGGTACTTGCACATGACTGCTTGGCGCAGTTACATATATATCATATAATGTCAGCAGCTTTCCTTATTGTACCCTGATGTAACTCAAAGTGGCAGAAGTAACATATTGTGAGCCCAGCTCTTGTGCGCCAGGCTTATGGGCTGTCCTTCTTCCATCTCAGTCTGTCTCTTGCAGATTGTAAACCACTAGCAAATGTCTGTTCCTTGTCCTCTGTGGACTGCATTGTGTCTTTGAATGTTTCAGGCTTCCGTGGTTGTGCTTCCTGGCCGTAATTTCACCTAGAAAGCTGAGCACATGCTTGTGTTGGGTTATCACTCACTGTAACTCATTACAAATTGGCACTTGGCTGGGGGAGATGTAGTACTTCAGACTGCTTTTCTCAAGTTAATCTGTACTCTTTGAATCGGGTAGCCTTGCTTCTTAGGCTTTCTTTATCTTGGTTGCATGGAAAAGCATCTGTAAGAGCTGGCAGGTCTTACAGGAGGCAGGGAAATTGTTATTTGCACCTCTCGATCACTGCAATGAAATCCCTCCATGAAGTGTGGTCCTGCCTGCAGGGCTGGGGCTGCTCTGCATCTCCTGCACTGCTTTATCGTGCACCTCATCTGTCTGACCTGATGCCGGTCCTGAGAACTCTATCCACTGCACATGGCATGTAGCTCTTCATGTACCTGCTCTAAGTGGATATTGAAGCATAAGAGCCAAACCAGCGACCTAGAGAGCTTCTTTTAGAGTGTGCAGGGAAGTACGAATTGACAGCAGCATGTTTGTGATGAGATTTTTCCGCAGCACTCAAGATGAAAGAGCAGATGGTGTTGTTGGGAGAGCAGGGTTACAAGGTACAAGATGGGATTTTTATCATGTTAATAACAAGACAGCAAATCCCACAGTGCTTTCTATTAGTCTGAAAGATGATAGTTCCCTGTAGGCCTTCATGTGAATCTGAAATGTCCAGTAACACGGGCTGGAGGATGCCTTGTTAGTTCATGATGTTGGTGCTATTGATTGGCTTAAGTTTGGTCATTCTGACCCCTTTCCTCACTGCCCATACCCTGGGAAGCCTTTTAGGGTGTGAAGGATTTTGAGGACAGAGCTGGTGTAATTCTGGGGCACTTCTAAACTAGAAACACTGTTATGGAATCTGGGTACTTTGAAGTGAATCTGGTATTTGCTAGTTTAAAGCCAGGAAATTGCTGGGCATGGTGAAAGGCAGGCAGATGGAGCTTCAGCACTTGCACTTCATTTAAAGTCATCCACATTACTCTGCAGTTCTCTGAATATGGGGAGAAACTTTTACTGTTAGTCAGCTTGCAGATCCCACAGGCTTTGCTCTCAGCTGCAGATAATCTTCCAGGGATCACTGCTTTGGCTGCTGCATTCAGAGCCCTCCTGAACTGTGAAAAATATCTCAAAATCCCTTTTATCTCTGTGTATTCTGATTGGGTGTTTATCACAATGTAATTATCAAAGTTACTGTAAACCTTTTCTGGACAGGGGAGCTTCCTATTTATCTAAACTTCATGCTTGTTGTTTATGGCCTGTCTTTTCCAGTGTCCGCATGCTGGTTGGGAAGTGTGAAAGCTATTATGGTAATAGGAAGCAAGATGGTTTTTCCTGCTGTCTTAGTGCCAAAGAGATAGGAATGGATGTGATTCATGTTGAATGTAGTCCCTGCTGCACATACACCATCTCACTTCAGCTTCTCTGCTTGGAGATGTATCTACAGGCATTCCTTTGGCTTGGCAGAAGGGTCAGTGCTCTTCAGCTTACTCCAGGATCAGCATAGTTCTGCTTCCCCTTACAAGTGGGTTCTTCAGGGTGTTTATACTGTGGCACATACAAGGTGAAATAGTATCCAGTTTGCTCCTTCCCTTCTTCCCACATAGCATGAGGAAGTGTTAGTCTAACTTGGCAACAACCTGGAGCTGGAGAGGAGGAGGTAGGCCCTGCTTTAAGGAGACTTAAAAATCAAACTGGTACTCCTTGCTGTTTACTTTGCTGTGCTGGTGTATGATGAGCTTTGTCATGGGGAATAATTGAAATGAACGTGGATTGATATCTAAATATACATTAGGGTATATTAAAAGGCTTGGAAGCAATAGTCTGTTAAAGAGGAGGCTATTTTAATTCCTATGTACACTGTCTCAAGTTTGAAATGGTGTATTAGAGAATGACAGAACCTGCTGAATAAATCAAAAGATGATTGTTCTGGGAGAACTGCAAATATTCTATCAAAATACTGTTCCCTTTGTGGGGGTCTGTAAAGTCAGGTCTGGATTTTGGCTGTACAAACTTGGAATCTGAATAGCACCTTCATGTTATTGATGGGTGTTTGAAAGAGAAGGTGTGGAATAACAGAGTTTTAGAGGTCTGTGCTTCGGCATGTTTAGGGATGAATTCCTGTCCACAGTATTGTTTGTCTGGCAGCACTCTAACAAGTGAAGATGAATTGGGCAACAGAAGTGAAGCTGTTGTGTGATGCACCATAAAATATGACACCCAAATACGCTTCAGACAAAGCGCTGGCACTGTCAGGTTTGAAATACATGGTGTATTTTGCTCAGCTCCAAAGATAAATGTAGTTTTGAAGACTTTCAGTGGTGTGTACTTCATGTGCAAACCTGGACAGCTCTTAGTACTGTAAGGAGTACCTGTGTTCTGCTCATGCTGCCAAGGGGCTGTTTGTGGATGCTGATGTTGGGGGTTTCAGTGGTGTGACAGAAACTGAGCAATCCTTTGGTGTGATCAGCTCTTCCCTGCCTGGCTGGGGGATGTGATGGTTGGAAGTCCTGCATCTCCATTCCCTGTACTGCACTTGTCCTTTGATTACAAAAGGACAGCTCTCGAGGGATGTCGCTGTGCATTTTCCTGAGCTAAAATAATAGCTCTGTGTTTTGTGACCCTGGAACTTTAGGTCCTGCCAGATGCTAATGAACCAGTGGAAAACATCCAGGGCCTGGTAATTGCTTTGAGCCCCAGCTGTTTGTGCTTGGTACGCTGTGTCAGAGCTCGCTGCGCTGTGTCAGAGCTCACTGCTTTGGTGCCTGTGCCCTGTCACACTGCCCCCAGGTCCCCTTAGGGACTCTGGGGTTGATGCCATGAGCACGCTTCTGATAATTGGGTACATGGGAGCATAGTGTCCATGTGGGTATGGGAGGCTTGAGCATGAGTTGTATCTCGGCACCACCTCTGTGGTTCACATCTGTGTCTGCATAGATCCAGGCACTGTGTCCTGCTTCAGGGGCTGGGGGACAGAAGAGCCCTTGGCCAAGCAACAGTGAGGAGGGAAGTGAGGCTCTTGCACTGACCTGGTCCTGTTCAGACACACAGCTGGATGTGTCCTATTTATTCACTTGCTATTTCAAAAAACAGGTGCAGAAAGTAAAGGTGCTAAGAAAAATCAGTGCTTCAGTTCTCTTGGGATGTGTGTTCCCTGTCAGAGACCTTTTAATTTGTTGTTGTGTTTGCAAGACACAATTTTAGATGATTCCATAGTCCTGAAAGAGGCTTGGACATTTTACAACCCTTTTTGCATGGGTTAGTTCTCCCACAGAAACACAGGATTAAAGGGAGTGCGGGAATACTTTTTGTAGTATCAATGAAAAGTGATTTCTGACAGCTAGTGCCATGTCTGGCAGTGGTTTAAGGCAGCTTGGCTGAGTTGTGTTGTTAGAAGGGGCTTTGCTCACCCTGATGCCCTAGCTGAGCAGGGGTCTAACCCCAGAGCAGGGCTGAGCAGCAGCATCTCCTGCTGCTGCAGATGGGTATGGACTAGGGCATCTTCCCATGTGTAGGAAGGTTAGAGCCATACAATTGATTAAATGAGGGGGACTGTTCTTGGTCAGTATTGGTATTTAGATCCCTTGTATAAGTCTTAGTTCATGAAAAGTTCTAAAAACCTCTGTTGGCAAGTAAGGAAGTACAAGGCTGTCATCAAGTTCCAGCTTTCATGTGTTGCACTGACACCATTATCAGTATTGGTAGAACTTTTTGGGTGAGGAATATTGAGCTTTCAGTATCTGTCTCATCTGCTGTGTGTCTCTGTGTGTACATACAGTAGGAGGTGATAAGCCAGAGGTACATGTATTTATTTCACTCTGCCTATGAAAAAGATAGCTAGACCTGGAAAAGGTGTAGGAAAAGCATAAAGAGGTTCGAGTCCCTGCACAACAAATTTTGGTCTGTGGTATTAGATGTGCTACTGAGGGACTTGGGATTTCTTAGGTTAATTCCTTGGACATAGGGTGCTGGGCCAGGTAACACTGCTCTGGTACAGCACTGTCTGTGTACAGCGGAAACACAGTGGACTGATTATATTCATTCTGTAGTTTGCAACTTGATATTCAGGGCTCTGTGGTGTGCTTGGAGCTGGGAGGTTTGCAGGAAGCTGCAACCAGATCAATGTGTTTCATTAAAGCGGAGTGGACAGTGTTCCTGAACGGATTGAAGAACAGATAGTCTGCCTAGGATTTTCAATGCATTAGTTTCATACTGATAGTGGGTTTGTTGTTGTTTTTTCCAAAGGCTCTTTACAGGTTCTATTTTAAAACATGAACCTAGCAGCATCGAAGCTGAACAAGTGGGTATGTGGAGGGGAGATTGGAAAGGGGGGGAGAGCAGAAGAGAGTCTGACTCGTGATGGCTTGCTCTGGTTACTGAGTGGCATTACTGCAACTGCAGAATCAGAAAGCAGATACTTGCTTTATGCCTAAGAGGCTTTATTGTTTCTAAACTATATATAGTTGGGTAATCTTTCTTTAGGCAGGGGAGGGCATCGTGGGACAGCCTCCAGAGCATCGGCAGGCTGCGTGGTGGGAGCATGAGGGGTTAACAGGGTGCTGGAGCTCTCCGAATGGGCAAGCTCATTGTCAGAATAATGTTTAGCCAGGTGTTGATCTGTGTCTGGAGGGAAGTGCTGGAATTCATTATTCATCCCACTGGGGGAGGTCATGGTCCTGGGAGGCTGCCAGTGCCAGAGCCAGCCTCCTGCCTTTACTGACATGTGCCATTTGTGATGAATGCAGCTGAAGTCCATTTGAGGAATTCTGCTGTCAGGCAGCCAAGCTGACAGCGAGGCGCGGAGCTGAGGCGCTCGGCGAGCTCTGAGGCAGCAAGCGAGATCGCGCTCAGCGTTGGAAGGGCAGGAGGGGACAAACCGGAGCTGCAGAAGGAAAGCATCGCCTTCTCCTTCTGTCCTTTTTCTCCCACTCTTCACTTCCCTTAATTCCAAGTGTTCCCCTTGGGAAGTCGCCGGCTCTGACTGGAGGAGTGCAGGCACGCTGCCTTTCAGCAGCAGGATAGCTTTGGGTTGCTGTTCTGCTTTTTAACGGGGGCAGGAGGTGAGACAATGATCAAGTCAAGTTGGTTCTACGTCAAGTTCAAGCATGCGGAGAAGGTAAGCGGGTATGTTTTCTCTGGCAGCCTTTCCCGAGGGATGGCTGCGTGGTCGCCTGCAGCCCCCTGCTCCTGACAGGCACCAGTGGGGAAGTTTCACTGGTGAATTTGTTCCCTTGTGGCTCGCTAGATAAAGCGGTGCCGAAAGCCTCTGCAGCACAGGGCGCGGGCTGGAAATGTGACAGCCCCAACTTCAGCATTGTGTAAGTGGAAGAGAAAAAGATCTGATTCCTACAGTGCTGTGTCCGTTAAAGACGAGAAAAAAGCAGGAGAGAGGTATTCGTTTTCCTGTTACAGGGCTTGAAAGGGGGGAATGTTTCTTGTTCTGTAGAGCCAGTTATGAGATGTAACCTGCTTCTGGAGGGAAGTCAGGTCTGTCTTCTCCTTTAGTAGCTAAGTATTTAATTGTAAATAATTACTACTGGAAGAAAGAACTTATGCTAATCAAAAAGTAGAGAGGTGTTTGCTAAGGTTGTTTGCTGGGAGTTTACTGTGGAACTTGCTGCATTTCCTATTGCACAGAACATGGTGCTTTTTGTTGGATTTTCCTTTCACACTCATCTTTCACTTTATCTTTCCTGTCCCCTGGTACCCGGATGCCTGGAGGAAACAGGGACAGGGAGAGAAGATGGACCATGATCTCAGTGGGGACCTACTTGATAGTGATGCATTTTCACTGACTGTCTCCCTGGATGGTTTCCTTCCCCAGGTTCAAGACTGACCCTGTGGTCAGTAATGCTGAGATCCAGTCACAGTATTTGTAGGTAGCTTTACTGTTTCCTTGAATACAGCAAAATGGGCAAAAGAGCATGACAAGTTTTTTGTGGGAATACTAAAGAAGCCCCTCTATCTGTTCCCTAAACATCCTTGAGCAGTTAGCAACTTGCTGTTCTTAAAACAGGGAAAAGCCCATGCATGTGCTATTAGCCTGAAATATTCTATTCTGGCAGATAGTTCTGGCATATTGATTTATGTCTTGTCTTTGTGCCTGAAGTTACACTGCACACTGTGAAAGCATATATATTTCATTTAACAAGATTGTCCTATCATTTATCCCGGGCTGCAAATAGCATATTTAACAAAGTCCCAGATTTAAGTATTCCCTTTCCATTTGTTTGGGGCAGTCTTACAAGGGCAATTTGGCTGTAAAATCCTCTTTATTAGGCAGTTATGTTTTATCTCCTTGATGTGTCTCTGCAATAATTCCATGGGTTTAAGAGTCAGAGCAGACCTATAAACATCTCTATCAAACCAAATCAACTCTGCATACTTAGCACGTGAAGCTCTTCCTGGAGTACCGTGTCTAATGAACTCAGTAGGTATTTGTGAGTGGATGAGGTTGGCTATTTAAAGTACCGGGGATTTTATTTTCCACCTTGACATTTGGTGATTAGGTTTTCTTTTTCTGTTTTATTTTTCAATACCCCTGCAGTTGAACCAGAAAGCCCTGAACCGAGCAGATCATGGTCCTGCTTTTCTGTCTGTGTGTGTATGTATGTATGTGTGTGTGTGTGTGTGTGTATGTATGTGTGTGTTGCATAACCTGCCATACCAGTTTTGTCAGAAACAGACGTTTTCGAGATCTACAACCTGTGAAATGTGAACATGGATGGAATCCAGGAAACCCATTTACTTCTTCTTAGAGTTCCTTGTGCCTTGCAGGAATTTCTTCTGATTCACCAGGGAAGTTGCCAAGCCTGCTCATCTATCTGGGGGGAGAGAAAAACTCCAAACCATAATGCACACATTCAGGAAGTGCGTGCATGCTCTTCTATTGAATTCTGTGTGTGATAAGAGACCCATTAGTCCTTTGCATGGAAGTGGGGGTTCCTTAATGGAGCGCTCTTCAGGCATTTCAATCTTGGCTACGAGGTGGGGATGTTCCCCTTGCTAAACACAGGATTTCGTGTTGTGGTTGTGTGCTTGGCTTATTTTGCATTAGCCTCAAGTCTTGTCTGCATGCAGAAGTTGTGCTAGTGTGAATTAACACTGAATCTGTTAAACTGGTGCAGTTCTCTGGCTGGATACTGTGGGTACATGCTCCGTCAAACAAGTGCTTCTGCCTTAGTGTAACCACATTGGTTTAAAAAATGAGGTCAGATTCCTTTGCAGCTCATCCATGTTGTCAAGGCTTCAGAAATGGGCTTTCTGTTAGCAAAGCTGAAGTATCCCTAGAAACTCTCAAACCAGGTTCTTGCAACAGTTTGTCTGAAGGGATTTCAAACCTCCCTTGGAGATGCAGTTTCTCATTTTCAGTTGCCATACGGGCAGGCTGCTGCAGGGATGAGTGTTCCCACTCCCAGCTACACGCTGTCAGCGGCAGTGCTTGTGCCGCCACGTGGTGACATGAGCGCGGGAGCTGATCCAACTGGAAATGAACAGGTTTCATTCCCTTTTCTGGGGACTGGCTTCATTCTGAGGCAGTATCAATGTGTGTCCTAGTTCATCCCCAGTGTACAGCTCTGAAAGATGTGCCTCAACCTTATACCTGGCTGAGGGTGAGTGGAAAGGACAGTGATGTCTCTTTTGGCAGCAGCCCGTGAAGATAACATGAATTTGAGCTTCCTCTCCTCCTTTGGCAGTGTTATACAATGTCTGCTGAAGGGAGTTCATGTTAGGTTAGGGAAAGGTTGGGTCTCTGCCCTCCTGTGAGTGCAGTCTCTGTTAAATCAGAGCTAGAACTGCTTTCCCCATGTGTGCCGCAATACTGACATTGCACCGCTCCCTCCTAATTCCCTTGTAGAGAAGTTCATTGACATTTTGATTAGCTGGCTGGCTCTGCTGAGGTTGACATCCGTGCCTCTGGCCATCACAAATATGTTTTCTTCTTCCCCTTTGATTTGCTTTGGAAGATTTTAATGTCTGAAGACCCTGTTCTGATATGTATTTATATACATGTCAGAGGTAACTGCAGGCAGCTTATCCATTGTGTTATACTCTTCCACATATAGATAAGTCAACCTGCTGTATGCTCTCGGCATCACTACTGCTGTAAACCCTTCTGTCTGAACATTGCGCATCCCATCAGATTTATCTGCAGCTTCTGCAGATAGACCTGAGCTGAGGTTTGGGGATGGAACTTGACTGAGCTCCAAGGGAATTCAACCCTCACAGGTCTTCTAGGAGCTTCCAAATTCACCACCTCCATCTGCCACCTTGAAATCTCTTGCTAAGCCAGTTAACTCGTGTTGTCTGTCAGCTTGTGGCTGGTTTATACTGGTAGGGAGAAACTTCAATGGCTGCAATGGAAAGCCTGGGAAATGGCTGTGCTCATCTTCTGTCCTAAAGACGTGTCAGAACTGGAAGGAGAAGATAGAGATAGTGGATAAACGGATGGGCTTTGGTGTGTTGGTTTGCTGAAGTTACCCAAACCGTTTTTACTTTGTGTTAGACAAGCGCTGCAAACCCATTTCACAGCAACACATTTTTAATTGTGGTTAAAATAATCAGATAATAAAAGTACCCAAAGTAAAAATCCACCCAGCTTCATCTTGAGTCTATTATCAAGTTAATTGCAAACATTCTATTATATAAACTTCAAGGGAGCCTACTGGAAAAAGCCCAAAGTTTTTATGTTTACCCTTTCAAAGATTTAATATAAGGTCATTTGGACAGGAGCCACTTCTGCATAATACCCACATTCAGTCTGAGTGCATTTACACTGTAATTAAAATTCAGCAGCTCCATACAAATAATAGTGCTGACACTGGGAAATCGGTTTGATCGGAGGAGAGAAAAGAAGGCAAGCTCTTGGAAATCTGTGAGATTCTGGGAAGTGTGGGAGATGTGTGGAGAGAGGCAGCAGGAGTGGGCAGTCGGGCTTCACGTGTTGCTGCTTCTGTCTGAAGGAGCTCATGGATGAAGTTGGAGGACTTGAAAGGTTTTGCTTTGTCCTCGAAAAGCCTGGTCCCTTGTTTGAGGCTCATTGATAGATACTGCTGAACTGAAGCAAAGCTTAATTCTCTCATTCCCAGCAGTGCCCAAAGGAAGGGAAGTGCTGTGTTCCTAGCTGGAAAATTAGATTAAAACACCTGGTACCTAGATATGGGCTACACTCCTGTCTTGCTCTATCATAAGACTCCCACTATTCTGGAAGGCAGTTTACAGTTTTGACAGCTAAAATAAAAAGGCTTAAGGACAAAAAACACTTTGAGTGTTCGAAGGGCTTCATTTCCAGCAGAAAGATTTCAATTACAGTTATTTTCCTCTGGTAAGTACAAAGAGGTAAATGGAAACCCTGTTTCAAATGTTAAATGTGCAGACTGCATTATTGCCAGTTGTACTTTGAAAGTAAAGGATAAAGCCAATCTAAATCAGAGCCCTGATTCCAAATGGCTTTTTAAGAGTATGATGAGATCTGCACCCAGTAATTCAGCCACTTGGTAGTGAGCAGCACACAGGACATAGAATGTGACTTGCCTGAGATTGTGTGGCTCTTCCAGGGGGATTGAGGCAGGAAGCATCTTTCTTGACAAGCACCAAGAGTTGCATCTCGAAAGGGCTGCGCTGCAGCTGGAGGTTCATGAGCTGCTGCATTTTTAGAGGATTCAGGGGTTTTTTTCTCTCTGCTCCAACTTTGCTCATTATTTGTCTTGTCCTGTATAGGAGGAATGTGGCAAGGGTTTGGTTATTTGTCTCTTGTGTGGAGACACAGGAGATAATGTCTCCTCCTTCCCATTCCTCACAAAAAGGTTTTTCATCTTGGGACCATTTTATCCCATTGCTGCGGTAGGAAGTACATTTTCAGAAGTTCATGGCTGTTTTTAGACCAGCTGCTGAGATGAGCGGCAGGTTAACAAAGGTGCTCAAAAGAGCCGGATGGCCAAGGTGATAAATCACTCTGGTGACCTGAGCACACTGAAACACTCATTTTCCCTGGAATGATGAATTCTTCCAGAAATCTCTCCCCACACTTGATTGAGTTGGGGATAACTGCTTCAGTTGGTGGCTTTTTGGATCAGTCTTACAGAATCCTACAGTCCCAGACTGCTTTGTGCTGGAAGGGACCTTAAAGCTCATGCAGTTATAACCCCTGCCACGGGCAGGGACCCCTTCCACTGGAGCAGCTTGCTCCAAGCCCC
>JBAFWW010002223.1:0-13100 GCA_036873685.1 Agapornis canus
GGTTGGAACTAGGTGATCTTAAGGTCCTTTCCAACCCTAACTGTTCTATGATTCTGTAATTCTATTAGAACTTCCTTGTGACTTTACTGATCTGGCTAAATTCTTACCCTACCTGAGTCAAACTTCAAACTTGCTTCTAAGTTTCCTTTATAACAGATGAAAGCTTTTGCCTCATATTTGCTTTACCCCTAATTGTCAGGCTGTCTGGCTGTAACAGGAGGGATGAAGAGACTCAACACACACTCACAGTAGCCTGTTGGGAAGCATGCTTATACATTGTCTGAGAAGTGGTGGTAAAGACCTTCTGAATTGATTATAATAGGAATATGTTCAAAATGAATGCTCTAAACCACTGCTATCAATTCAGATGATTTGTTTGCTTAGGTATGTCATACTTTTAATGGTGCTGGCATTGTCCCATTTTGGAACTTGAAAACTGCAGTTTTTCTTAAGAATGGGAAAACTATTTCCAGCTCAGCTAAATTTGAGAATTTTGAGAAAAATTACATGCAGGTCTCTTATGTATTCTAATAAGACATGGACCTACTAAACAAAAGAAATTATTTTTTTTTCATTTGTTGCCAACATAAACAGGTGTTTTGTCCATGGAGAATTGTGATAAGAGAGCTGGCTCCTATAAAGCTTTCAGGTTTTGCTATTTCATATGCAATCAGTAGTGGTCCTTTGTTTTCTCTTAGGATTTTTGGTAACAGTAGTAGTGAGCATTTCCCCCAAACCTCTTCATTTGTGTCCCAAGAGCTGAGAGTTCAGAAGTGCTGTAAATCTTAAAGTATTTCTTTTGGATGTGATGCTAGTGTTTTTATGATAATATCAAGCCTTAATATGTGTTACCTTTCACCCTTTCACTCCATAGCACCCCAAAGCACTTTATAGAATTATTTGAGAGGCAAAATTTGCCTTTTTGTCCCTTCCTGCACACTTCAAACACAGCCCCAAAAAACTGCGGGGAGGCAGGGAGCTACAAACCTATGGGCAGTGATTGTTTCCTTCAGTTAAGTTATTCTGTTTGCTTCCATGCACCTCTGCCATGTTTCACTCTGTCAGACTGCCTGGAATGGAGCAAAGGGAAGTAGGAATAAAGGTTCGAAGTCCCATGAAGGAAGCAGAATTAATGTAGTTAACTCCCATGTGCTCTCAAGTTTCCAGACACCTTCCTATCCCATTGGCATAAAGCTTTGTGGATTTGCAGGGACCATGAAGGCGAAAAGCCAGAAGCACTCAGTCCAGCAAATACTCTTCTCAAAACCATCCATATATCTAAACAGGATTTAATGCATGTAAAAAGCAGAATTCTCTCCTATGATGTTTAAGGGTTTTCGGAAAAGGAAGAATGGGGGCAGGGGGACTTTGGTGAGCTGCCAGTTTTTAGACACAGACTCCTAAATAAAGATTTCTGGTATATAACCTGCATGGGCAACACATGGATGAAAAGCAAGTAACAGTAAATTAGTTTGAAATGCTGGTATGGTATACAGGTTGACGTTAGCCCATTTTGAACAGGGTGTTTGGTATACAGCACCAGTATAGGGCATGTAGCATATAAGTAAATAATCAGATGGTCTAACCTTTATTAGAAATATAAGTAAAAATATGCTAAGTAAATAACTCAATATTGGAGCTATTAGGAACTTTGCAAAGAACCCAAAACAATTCAATTAAGTGTGTGGTATTTTCATGATCTTTGTACATGGCAGAAGACCAATCTTGATTCACATTTTGTGCAACTGTAGAATCACAGGATGACTTAAGTTGGAAGGGACCTCTGGAGATAGACTTGTCTAACCTCCTACAGCAGGCTGTTCAGGGCTGTGACCAGTTGGGTTTGGAATGTTTGTAAGGATCAGGACTCCACAACATCTCTGGCCAGATGCTAGCATAGGTGACCTCCTGGTAAAAAAATCTTTCACTTATGCACAGTTGGCATTTCCATTGCCTCCTGTCTTACTGCTGTGTGGCTTTAAGAAAACTCTGGCTTCACCTTCTATCTACCCTCACACTGCGTATAGTTTTAAGTAGCAATTCTGCCTCTGGGGTTCACTTTGGTTTCTCTTCTTAGTCCTGAACAGTCCCCATTCCCCAAGCCTCTCCTAGAATACCATGTGCTCCAGTGACCAACCACCTTGGCAGCCCTTCACTGGACTTGATCCAGTGTATCAGTGTTTTGTGCTGGAAAGCCTAAATCTGGACATGATGCTCCAGGTGGTGCCACACAAGTGCCTGCTGGTGACACTCCTATTTACACAGCCCAGGGGTCTGTCAGCTGGCTTTGCTGCCAGGGCCATGTGGGCTTATTCTCAGTTTGCTGTCTACCTCCCCCAGTTTTCTTGACCCATCAGATACCATACAGTGGGACCTGCTGTAATGTCACCCAGTTCCCTCAGATGGAGCTTGTCTGGTCCTACTGTACATGTCCCATTGGCTTAAGTGATCCTTAACTTGTCTTTCATCTTCTGTAGGCCCTGCATTGTGCTCACAGACTGCAAATAGGCATGGAGACCTGGGAAGTCTGAAGGCAAACCATGCCAGTGAAAATGAGGCAAAGAATGTACAGAGTACCTCAAACTTTTCCATGTCTAATGTCTCAAGGTTCCTTGCTCCTCTGAGCAGTGGGACCATGCTTACCTTATCCTTTCTTTTACTACTAAGATACTTACAGAGAGTCTTACTGCTTTTCACATCCTTTACTAGTTCCACCTCCAGCAGAGCTCTTAAGTTTCTAACTCCCTCCCTGTGTGCTCAGGAAATGTCTCCATTTGTCCTGTGTAGCTTCTTTCATTGTCTATAGATGACTTCTTGTGTTGGAGATAGCTGAGGAGTTTCCTTTTCACCCATGCTGGCCTTCTGCTGTCCTTCTGCTGTCCTTGCTTGACCTTCTACACATAGGTACAGATTATTTGGTTTTGAGGAGGTTGTGGTTTGGAAAACAAGCAGCTGCTCTGAGACCCTAACAAGAAAATCCCAGAACAAACTGAAATCTGCTCTTTCGAAGTCCAAGGAAGTGGTTCTATGATGTCCTCCTCACTGTTCTTTGAAGCCTGAAATCCTGATGTCACAGTCACTGTGGCCAGGGTTCTTTCACATCCATGACCATTTCTTGTTTCTTGAGTTATGAGTCCAGAAAAGCATCTTCCTTAGTTGGCTTGTCCATTTCTTAATTAGTTTTTTGAATGGTTTGCAGAAAGTTTCAAAGTCATGTCTCTAATGGTGCATACATTCCTGTGAGAATCAAGGATTTTAGTTCAGTTTAAATGATTTAATATTTTTATTTTTTTAGTTGTAAAGTGAATTACATGCATGGCAGTGTTAGAATGACCTACAGATTAATTAAGTATAGCAGAACAGTGTGAAAGTTCTTGGAATAGGATGGAGAGTTTTGCTTATTTTGTTTTTTTCTTGCAGGGGAAAAATATGACCTTGGTAGGCAAACCCTTTTTGTCCTTCTTTGACAAGTGTTCTCACTTAAGGTTTCAAATCTTTGTGTTTAAGCATATAAAAGTAAAATAATACCAAATACATATTATAGAAACATAGGTGTAAATGCAAAGAGCATCCTTTGTCATGTGGGTGTCAGCACCTTGGTATCCTATGAAAGCTGATACACAATAGCTACCTATTTAGACCTTCTACTAGTAACCCTGCTATTGCAGATTATCTTGTCTGGAGCATAGCTGCTTCTGATAGAGTGTCTTTGATGCACTTGTGCTGTATTGGTCAACCACCTTATCTGTATGGCTTGTGGGAGTCAAAACATTATTGAATATGCCAAGGTTTTAGATCACTTCTATTGCACCAATGTTTGTTTTGGTTTTGTTGGGTTTTTTTTTTTCTGCATAATTGTTTCTTACTTCCACTGCCCACTGATCTGATAACACCTGTGTACTAATAGAATTGCAGAGTTAGTGATTAGCAAAGGTGTCTTTGTTTTACATCCTCTTCTTTCTCTGCTTTATTAAAAGAGGGTTTTAGTACAGATGCAGTGACTTTTTTCCTCTGTTTCCTCCCACATCATAAAAGAGTTTCAGCCTGTGAAGTCTTGCTTTGTTATTTGTTATGAATATGAACAAGGGCATTCCTCCTCTAGACATTGAATGAAAAAATGAACATGTAAGGAATCTTCTTTCTCCCAGAGTTTTATCTGAGAGTGTGCACACTCAAGGAGACTAATTCAGGCTGCACAAATAGTTAAAGATTCTAAAGTCAGGTATAGTTCAAGGAAACAGTAAAGATTTTTATCCATCTCCTTAGAGTTTGAAGTATTCTGATAGAAATCTTATGCCAACATTTTCTGTTGCAGGAAATTTCTTGTTCCAGTTGCTGGAAACTGAGACCTAAAAATCATTTAATAAAACATTTCAGGGTTTAAAAACTCATATTGACTGTAAAGAGTTGCTAATTTATTTTGCTAATCTAAACCAGTTAATGCATCTTCAATGTCAGTGTTCCTGAGCAAAAGTAATATTTTAACTCAGTCCTTAAGAGCCTAATTCCAAATTACACTAGTAGCTTTTACTTGTTTCTAGCTTGCTGGGCAAAGTTCATTCTGGTTATGCATTTCTACGGATTCTGTCCCAGTGTGCTAATGAGGGGTTAAGCTAGCAGTAAATTTTCCATTATCTGGCCATCCTGTTGTTACAGGGATGTAAGCTGTATTGTGAAATAAACCTGTCTAGAACTGGCATGTAGCAAGAGAACACTGTTCATAAGACAAAGTATGGGTGCACCACAATGTTTGAACAGGAACTCAGAAGAAACACTGAAGTTTTAGATATTTTAACATTTTGACCTTTTTCAGAAAATGAACATATTCTCCAAAGCACAGAATATGTTGAATCAGCAGCAGGCGATGTGAAACCAGATTGTGATGTAATCTTCAAGAAAACCATATTTGTAATAAGGTTAATTAAATTTGCTGCTAGCTTGTGACAAGCATGCTGTAAGTTTGCCAGTAAATCTGGTCTTGCTTTATCAAACTGAAGGGCAAGAATTAAAAAAAAAAATAGACAGAAAGGGGGTAGGGAGAGAAAAAGCTTCCCCTCCCTTCTCCAGAACAAGTAACGTGTTGCCAGAGGACATGCAGACTGGCAACAATAACTAATACGTTATGAGAGGCTGGACAAGTTTAAATGGGATTTGTCTCTGAACTGAAAGGCATATTGTAAGAAATTTCTTTGTCTCCTTGTGATGCTGTTAAATTGAAAGCACGATGGGAGGCTTCGGTAGAGGCAACAAAGGTTGAAATGATAGCCTGCTGTTTGCAGCAAGCATCATGGTTCCACTGATGGTCCAGACATCTGGTAACAACAGCCACTCCTTGTCAGGTTTTGCCCCACACTGGGCGCCTGAGCACTTTGCACTGTTTAACTCATCAGACTCTTCTAGCTCAGTATGCTCTGCATCAAGAATGTTTATGTAATAAAACAGAGCTAATTAAACATTTCAAAGGGAAACATTATTTTAACTCTAATTAGATATGATTACGGTTCCCTTATGCCTGCACTGGATTGGTACTGAAGCTCTCTTGTTTCACCTCCTTACTGAATTCTGCAGCATTGTTGTTTCAAAATAATTTCTGCATCTGCTTAAATAGATTTTGTGTTCCCCTTGCCCAGAAACAAACATAAAATCTTTGATGCAAGGTTCATGTATTTAATGTTACAGCATATGACCCCGAGACATGGGATAAGTTGATATCCCAGGCAGTTAAGGAAATAGGAAAAGCCCCCTCACGTGAAACATTTGAGGGTACTCCAGGCAACCACGAATGCTGGCAGGTGGATGCAAGCAGTGTCTGCTCTCCTGCTATTTGTGCTGTGATTCAAACTATTTTCATAATTATTAAATCTAGCATGAGTGGAGACAGTCAGGTACTGTGGAGCTGTTATCGCATGCACAGATGGACACAGGTTTTGTGACCTTCCTGGAAGTCCATCGTTAAACAAGGCACTTGTCATAGGCAAATACAAAGCATATCATTCTGTATGTATTTAATCTAGAGAGATAGCATCTGACAAAGCTTTGGAGACACATCATGTCAGGATACTAAACATCCAAAATGCTGAGAAACAAATACATAGGGAAATCAAAAAGAACAGGCTAATGGCAGTAATAATCAGTGAATATTTTGTCAGTTAAGCAAATGCTGTATAACTTGTTTAGTGTTTTCTAGCTTTTATGACAGAGCCAGTCTGTAGATCATATGGGAGAAGCAGACTGAATATAAGAACCCATCCTTTCTTTGTCATCCCTAAATCCAAGTTTTCATGGGGAATTTCTTCAGCTAAAGGACCTTCAAATGCAATTTTATTTCAGCTTTTCACTTGGGTTTCACCATACCCACAAAATTTTTAAACTCTAGCTTGGGTTTCAAAAAGGAAAAAAAAAAGGGGGGGGGAGGAAAAAAAGGGAGGGGGAAGTGCAGGCTTTCATTCAAACTGGCTCTCTGCAGTCCTAATTAAAATAGACTTCAATGAGAAGTTTTCTTTTCCTCTTCCAACGGAAGCTTAAGGGCATAGTTCTAGCTGGAGAGTATATTGTGTTCATTTTACTGTTTGAGTGGTTTGGTAGAGAAGCTGTCTTTCAAACGCAGAGTGACTACTACGATGCCTCAGGACTCAGCTGTCACATCAAGGCTGTTTTCCACATATATGTATTATATAATGTGCATATATCATCACTGTCAGGTAGCTGAAGTTTGTAAATCTTACATGGAAACAACTTTTTCTCATGTTTAAGAAGTTCTCTCTACAGTGGGATTAGAGGTAAATGTACCATATGTTGCAAAGGGTATAATGATATGGGGTATCCCTTTAAAAAGGAAAGAATGATGCAAATCGAAAGACACATGTATAAAACTCTATACATAAATTGAGCTGCAGTACTGATGCAGTATTCTTCCCTTTGTGCTGGTAAAATCAAAAGGGGGAATTATTTCTTTTAAATGTTACAGTCAACGTTAGTGACTGCAAGAGTTAGTAGGCTGAGAGCAGCACTGGAAAAAGAAACCTCCCATTTAGCCACAGAGGAAATCTTCCATTTAGCCATTTAATTAAATAGGAAATGGCAGTGCATAGCCCAGTCATTGTATCAGCCCTCGTGGAGAGGATCAGAAGAAGGTCAGGAGCTTGTTCACTTTCCATGCCCACGGCCTCTGTCCAGAGACCACCAGCAAGGATGGCCAATTAATACCAAATGCTTTAGGGGGTTTTGGGTTGTGGAGTGGGGTTTTTTTGTCCACTAGGATCTAGACTGGGGTTGCAAATTCATTTCAAAGAAGCTGCTACACAGCTGGTGAGGTGACAAGGAGTTCAGTCACTGCATCTCCAAGTAAGAACGGAATTAGTCAATGAAAAGTGAAAAATAAGAAAAATCAGTGCCTTTTTTTTAAAAAAAAGAAAAATAAGAGGTAGCACTGACACACCACCAAAAGACACTTTCTCAAAGTCTCCTGCAAAGTTTTGGTGTCAGAATTCAGTCTCCTGCCCAATGTACTGAAAATACAAGTGTATCAAAATGCAATACAGAAACCCCACCAAAACTTCTCAGTTTCAAAGAACTATATTTAAATTTATTGTCATACTCATTTTCTGAATCACCTCCATCCTCTCTGAGGAGTCTGTATAAAGCTATCACTGCTTGCTGGTGAACTTTTAAACCTTACCAAAACAGGATTAATACTTCTGTGCTCTCCTTTGCTCTATCCCATTATCTCCTGGCTGTTTAAAGACTCAACTTGGTGCAGTGAAATTCTGGTAAACTTGGGCAGTGAGAGCATCTGCAAGCCAGGCAGCACACCATCATTGATAATGTGAGCATCACTTGTAGCAGTCTGCTTGAGACAGTATTTATGGTGATATCTCCTGGAAATTAGACTGACAACCCCAATTTGTGCTGTGTGCTGTAAATCACTCAGCAGATTTCAAAACACAATATTTTTCTACTTACTGTTGACCTCAGCTGCATTCACTCTCTGAGAAGGGAGAGTGAGTGATATTACTGAAGAAGGATGCCTGCGTTTTGCTGGCTGCTGTCCTCTTCCTGCCTGATTGAGGCACAAGCGCTGGTGCTTGCATTGCCTCTTCACTGTGGTCATGGCAGCCAGGTCTGATGTCACCTTTCAGGGCTGGCTCGTGCCTGAGTGAGTTGCACAAGCATGAATGCTGGAGGTCTGGAAATTTGCAAAGTATTGGGCAGATAATTGAGAATTTAGGAACCTGTCCAACTCCTACAACAGCCACTGAGAGTCTTCTATTGACTTCAGTAGGAGATGTGTTTTCAGTGCTGTTTTTACGGCATTGCATGATATCAGTTAGTAAGTGCTTAGCTCTCCCTGGCTATATGTTGTGCTGTGTGTAAAGATCTGAGTATTACTTCCCTTATATTTTTCTTTTAACAAATATTATAGAGATAATACTGACTTCTGTATTTATTGTCTATGCTGGTGGAAAAGAAAATGTTGTGAAGAGTTGTAATACACACACGGGAGTTTTGAGGAGCTGGATTGTCTTCCACCCTGTGGTATGATCCATTGGCAGTGTGCAGCTGTGAGCATGTATGTACTATGCACACACAATGCACAGACATATATTCTCAGTTTCAGTGGTGGTGAGCTGAGGTTTGGAGTTATTGGGCTTTTTCTTTTTTAAAAAGTAATTACGGTTTCAAGGAACCATCTTAATGCACATGTAAGAAAAGTGGAGGTGGTGTGTGGTAGTTTAAACTGGGCAGAGCATAAGGTTAGCTGTTATCTTTCATTGCCCATATTTAAGAACTGGTTCCAGAAGCCTGTCTTTATACCTAACCTTTATATTACGTTTAATTATCTGTTGGGAAACTCGGGTTCACTTACGAATACATCTAAATGATAAATCATTAGAAATAGAAAAAGAAGGGTGCGTCAGGGAGATACTCCGCTATCCTGTGCTTGTGTAACTGAAAGGCAGTCTTGGCTGAGCACCTAGGTCAGTTTGTATGGATCCAACCTGCAGTGAGGTTTGGGGTCAGTTGGCAGGGTTACACTGGGATTGTCATAATGAGATGAAAGGTGATGGTGAGCCATGGCTTGCTTCTTCACTTGTCCTCAGGGCTGCTGGGCTCTGCCTAGCGTCCTCAAGGGTGTGGAGCCGACTGCCATCATCCACTGGCATCGGCCAAAAGTGGTTTGAGGCTATGTAGCTTGGTACTGAGAAGTAGCACGGCTGTGCAGAGACCCATGTCAGGGTCCGGTGTGCTGTGCCAGTGGGAGCTGGGGGAGAAGACACCAGGATAAGCCATCATCCTGTCTGTGGCTTCAGAAAACGAAAATGCAGCTTGAAGACTCTGAAGTCATATACAGAATGAGATAGATAAACTCTGTTAACCACAGAAGCAGGTTTTAAATGCATTAAAATATTTTATCCCATTATTTGTTTTGACCAATTGACCACAATATTAAAAATTCAATCATGGAGCAGCTGACAAGTGCAGTTGCCTAATTTTATTTAAGGGTTCTTCTCCCTTCCCCTCCCCCACTTTCCATTTTTCCATCCTGTTAACGCTGCTGCCTGTGCCCAGACAGTAATGGGCTTCTTGTATGCCCACGACTGTTATGATCATGTAAATTTATTGGTGCTTAGAAGAAGCGAGCTATTAAAACATTACAACAACCATTACAGCCAGGCTCGTGTTGGCTTTCGCTCCCAATGAACATATGCTTCCGAGTGAATGCCTAAACTCTTATTTATGGATTTAATTTAATATGCGGAAAGAATTCAAAATTAAATTTTGTGTCTGCCTCCAGAGAGTGTCAGTGTATAATAACATGGTAATTTTTACACATCTTTATGAGAAATGGGAAAATTAATTCTTTCTGACAAGTTGTAATTATTCGACTTGGAACAGTTGCAGCTGAGCAGTTTGCATGCCTGTTGTCTGTTGTTGCACAGTGTAAGGGGAAAACGTGGGGATGGAGATATATTGTGTGTCTGAGAGTTTCTAATAGCTTCTGACATTTTAGCCCTGCATATTATCAGGGTGCTCTTTAAGGGAGTGGGGAGTGTAACCAGCTGCCTAGCTGGGGAGGCATACAGCAGTGGACCCAGTGTCAGGATATGGGGTAGGAATTACTTTGGTTAGGGGATGAGGAAGGACCTCTTTCCATTACTCTGAAAAAGGTAACATTTTTTATACTCTTTGGCCTTGCATTTTTACTTTTAATGAAGATACAAGTGGAGGAAAAGTCTTTGCTTTAGCTGTACACAAACAGAATTATCCTGTTTAAGTGTGTCCTCTTTCTCAAAAAAATAAATAGCAGTTTGAGGCACTTAGCACCTTTAAACATCTAGGGACCAACTCCCCAAAAGTTAGTGGTCTTTTACAGTCAGAATATTTAAAAATAAAATACACCTCTTGTGGAAGCATGAGCTTTCATGACAAATATTTTCATGAGGTAGCTTTGTTCTTAGCTAACTTAACTTCCCTTTCAGAGTTTCTGCTCAAAGGTAGGACATGTTCATCAAGCACAAGCCCGAAGCATCACTGGATGTATTAGATAAAAAGAAAATTTATTCAAGTGAATGGAGTAGCTTTGAAGACAAACCTGGCAGTAGTGGGTGCTGCATTTTTTTTTTGTCCTCCTGGAATGGTCCCTTTGGGATAAACACATACTTACTAATGGCAATGCTTAGAGAACATTTTATCAGACACACATTAAAGGAAATAGAAGTTACAAATAAAACAGCACTGTGCTTACTTTTATTCCCAGTGACTTATCATAGTTGCGTTAGCTAGAAGGGTGCTAATGGTTTAGAAGGTGCTACTCTTTCCTGTAAGACAATGAAGAGGTTTTGTTGATGCGGTACTTGGCATATGAAGATACCATGGTTTAGAAATATTTATTTCTCTAAAATGTGATGTGCTAGCTCTGATTTATGTCCTAGTTGCAATCTGGGTTATTGCTGAAGCTAGGTAAGTAGTTCAAAAGCCTGTAAGTTCATGGCTGCTTATCTTTTGTAGGCATTTACCTTGAACCAAAGAATAATTCAACTTCTAAGGTTTCAGGAGTCCCTTTTGTGTCTAGTAGATACATTGGCCTGGTAAGATACAAGTGGCTCTCAGGGAAGATGCTAACAGCTACTGTGACACAGCAGGACTTAGCTGGGACCTGGAAACATGTAGGGAGGGGGTGGAAAATGCTGCTGTCTTCATCCTTAGGGAATGTGGGGCTTTGGGGTATTGTATCTTAAGTCCATGGAGTTCCTGTACACCAATGTGCTTGTAAGAGGAACTGGTGTAAATCAAATTTCTTTGGGGGAATTCATGCCCAGAGATCCCAAATTCTTTAGTTATTTATTTCATATAGACCTGCATAGCACGCCCATCAACAAACATCTTCCCTGTGAAGATGTCCTCCTTTTGTGGTTTGTTTGGTTTTTTTTTTTTTTTTTCAAACCAATAAAGGTTTTTATTCCAGTTGCATTAAAATGGGGGGTTTCTTTCCTCAGCATAATAGATAACCTTCAAAAAATGTAACTTTTTATGAGAATTACTCTTTGGCAAAAACACATGGGGTATGCCTTCAGGTCTTAATTTTTCTCTTCTTCCAGGGAAGGCTCTAGTTTATTTCTGCTCTTCAGAAACCTCTCCTGACTTGCTGTCATCTGGCACTCTGAGTCCTTTTATTCAGTCTTCGCTGCTTTTACAGAAATGCTGCTGAGACCTCTTTTTTTCCCTGAGAACATGATCTTCTCATGCTGTACTTAGTCACTGTGTTCAGGATGACAAGAGTATCAAGAGATGTCATTTTTCTTCCAGTTCATTTCAAACCACAATGATTTTGAGACAAATTTAATGGTAAGGCAAAGCCCAGGCTTATTTAGCAAGGCTTAAGAGCAGTATTGTAATTGCAAATTGGAAACAGAAAATAATTAAAAAAAAAAAAAAAAGAGGGCAAAGATATGCTGTGATTCTATCTTAACAACTGGATGTATTCATATATTGGCTAGATGGAATATATACAGCATATATATGCATACATTTCTGTAGCTGATTGGCTTCTTACCTAAGCTAGAATCACCTGGAGAGGTCCCAAGCTGTGGAGAACTCAAATGTGTTTCCTTCAGTTTTCACTGCTCTTATATTTTACTTTCTCCTTCTCCTCTTACTCCTCTTTGGAATTAAATGCTTGGCTACCACTGTGTGGCTTGTGTTGTTTAACAGACCTAAGTACTTAACAATGACTTCATTTGGTTCCCACAGACTAGCCAAGGATACCTGTGAGCTACGTGATTGCAAAAATGCTTTGAACAGACTTAGCTTGGAGCTGACTGCTTTCCACGTATTCTTACCTATTCCCTTTATAAGTCTATAAATGCTGTAAGTCTATAAATGCTTCCACATTACAGATGTACTTAACAAAACACCCTTGTGACCAGATTTACAGTTTTCATTCAGTAGGATGGAATAGCTGGTTAGTGGGTCCTTCATCCAGTCATGTCTGAAAATAGGTGTGCAGTTGCACTGCAGGGCTGTGGTAGCTCTGCTCTTTCTCTAGTAGTCTTTCCACTTTTTTGCTGTGAATGAAGAGGCTGGGATTGAGGTCTGTGAATTCACTTTGGCTGATGATTTTCCAGATATGCTGCCCAATATGAATAAGGAATGTGGTTGGGCTCTGCCCTTGTTTGCTGGGAAGCATTGGGAGCCCAGAGAGCATTTGCTATACCATTCTGTTGGCTAGCAGAAGTAGGTAGTATCAGTCATGTCCTAGGTGTATTGGAGTGGGAATGATTTGGGGGAAGAATTGGTGACAAAAGAGTGTGTTTCATGGGCATCCAATTCAGAAGGATACATTTTGTGCCAGTTTTGATCTTGCAGTGCACAAGAGTAATGTATAGAACTTTTATGGAGAAATTTATCTCAGACCATCATGACTTTTGTCAAATGGCTTCACCTAATAAAACCTTGGTCATCTTATATCTCATGTTACTACCACTGCTTTCATGAGACTTGTGCTGAATGGTATGTCTTTTCAACTCACTTCCATTCCAAAGCAAGAATATACCCCCCCCCCAAAAAAAAAAAAAAAAAACCAAAAAAAAAACAACAAA
>JBAFWW010002223.1:13200-31878 GCA_036873685.1 Agapornis canus
CAAAACCAAAAAAAACCCACCAAAACAAAAACAAAAAACCCAAAGTAGACCCAAAACACCCCCAAAACATCTTTCAGAATTGAACTCCAGTTATGTGGCAGCTTGAATGATGTCCTTGTTTCATTAAGCCAAATACAGCTTCTGGAGAGGTCACTGCTCATTATGTAACATACGTTATTCTTAAAACAGAGGAGATTGCCCTTTCTATCTGCATGGGTGAAGAACACCATTTTGAGGTCTTCAGGCTGTTCTGCAAAGCTCATTCTAGAAAATGCTCCTGCATTTGTAATCGTCAGTCTGGGTATAAATGATAGAGAAGTAAGCAAAGGCAAATCACCAGATGTGCTTAATTTTATTTGTTTATTTAATTCTAAGTATCACCAAGCCCATTTGACATCTATTTTCATGTATGTTGCCCATTTTCTGTTTCTGAAAAAGAAAAAAACTTTTTTGTGTTGTTTCTTAAGGAAAAGAGGGGGAAAGAAGAAGGATTATTTTTCTTTTATTCCCATAATTATCTGAGTTACTAGCCACACAGGGCATATATGGTGTTCCTGATATTAACATGGTGGTGTTCGGTGTGTTATGTCTAGAAAGTTTTCAAATATTTGTTGTCCTATCCAGAACTATGTCTTACAAGTGCAAGTTTTGCAAAATGGTTGCAGCATTTCTTCTTTTAATCTGTTTAAATTATTTGGGGAACAGACGGTGGTTTAGAATGTTATGTGGGAGCTTCATAACTTTCCATAGTTCATGAAACAGAGCAATTGCTATTTAAACATAAGTGTGCTTTTATCTGTAATAATGCCTACCTTCTGTGGGGCATTTTCCACAAATCCAGTTCCTCTGCACCACTTTCCCTTTTACAGATGGCAAAATGAGATTCAGAGCTTAATTACTCCAGGATTCTCAGAAAGATAGCAGCAGATTAAGGAATAAATCATGTTTCTTAAATTACTGTCCAGTGTTTGAAAATAACAGCATCTTTCTTTACTGTGCTAGATCAAGCTCAGTGACGAGTGAATAAAATAATCACCAATACAATAAAGGGGTCTGGTTCATATATACATTCGTAAATTAAGATTTTAAAAAAATAAATTTTGAAGTTGCCAGACTCATCTGAGATCTTGTATCGCCAAACGCATATTTGTGCTTTTCTGGAGTGATCCCCTTCAGAGACTTTCCTGTACTAATGACATCCAATCAGGTATTATTCATATTGCAATATCTGGTTGTCTTCTGGTGGTTTTTGCTGACTGAGCAGCAAACTCATTGAACAAGTTGGGTAAACAGCAATCATTCTGTGGCTTATGGCTGCTAAATTAATCTATCTGTTTTCCTCCTGTAAAACAGAAATAACACCTATTTCTTTGGTGTGCGAGGTTTAATGAGTTGTATTGTGTTTGATGAGGTAAAGCACTGTAAAAGTTTTATCACAGTGCATCTGCTTCCAGTTTCAGCACAATTCAGGCATGCTACAGAGGACCTTTGCTGAGTGAAGTTATGGGAAGGGATTGAGAAACTTTTGAGCATGCTGTTAATATTCAGTCTGAGTTTGGAGAAGTGGTCTGTATATCCTCATCTATTTATACATAGGAGCAGGCACCCTGGCTCCATCCTAGTCTGAAGATCTGTAGCTCGACCCAAATTTTTATCCTGTCACAAACCTTGAAATTCAGGCCCTGTTAGGATGTTGGTGACCAAACCCACCTTGCTCTTCCTTGCCGATAGGTAGCATTTCTGCCAGAATCCCATTGCTGCTAGGATCATGTTTCCCTTCACCATCTTTTTTGGTTCTGCATATCAGAACGTGATTAAAATCATTATATCCCTATCTATGTCTTGCTGTCTGTTTCCCTTTTAATTAGGTTGTAAAACAATTAGTTACCACCATGTCTCTCTCTTCCCCCTCTCCATCTCTTTTTTTTGTGACTCCCCCAGTGCGCCCGGAGCTGTTTGTTCTCCCCAGGCAGGGAGGAGGGGGCCCTACCATCTTGTTTTATTTACAGCAGGGTGAAGGTCAGATATAAACAGTTTTTGTTCTTGTGCTGTTGCTTTCTTTTGTGACCTATCCTGCATTGTTTGGCTTTTTTCCTCTCCCCGTGCTTTGAAGTGCCGCACACCAGGTGTTCCTGTTCTGAATTACACATGAAAGGACCACATCCCTGGACTAATTAACTAGTAAACTGCACCCGCCTCCCCTGGGTTTAATTGATGCTGCTCTTAAAAGGGGAAGCCAGTTTCTTATTCCTCCTGATTTCACACCGCAGTCATCTCCTCTTTATCTCCCTCAATACGGAAGATTCTCCTGAATTTCTCACTCCTGGGCCACGCGGTGCTTAATATGTCTTCTCATTTCACAATTAATAAAACAATTATCCAGTATAAAATTTCTGAAGAAAATCCTCCACATTCATTTATTTTTTTCTTTTCTTGGCTCCTAGTTATCTTGTGCCTGACAGTTGCAGCCTCTCTGGGGAGCACAACATGCGGAACTGCACCACTTCCCGAGAGCTGGAAGATCCAGTATCTTGCTGCTAATTATTTTACTTGATTGTCTTGACCTAACAAAAGCATTGGTGTATACCAACATCTTCCATGGCTCACAGTTTCTTTCCTGGGGAAACATTTCTTGCAGTGTAATGAGCAGGAGCTTTCATGATTTCTTTGTTAGGCCCAGTGGTATCACACCAATGTGCATGTAGCTTGCCTCTGTGGCGGGGTGGGTTTTGTGGGTTTTTTCAGTGGCAGAACACTGCACAATGTGATCAAAACCAGTTTAAAATCATCAAGCCTAAATCAAATATAGCCTATTTCTGTGGGCCCTCCAAAACTGCTCAGTGCAAATTTACCTTAAATTGGTAAACACCTGTCTTTGGCTGAATCAGGACAGAGCACTGAGGGAAACAGACAAGCCTGTCATCTGGCAATGCTGTTTATCCGAATTGCTGTGTCTGCATATATACACACCTATATATATGATTATATATATTATAATATATATTATAATCCCCCACTCCAGCTGTGTCCTGCACCAGCTAAAGGACGTTTTGGGCTGGGGCAGAGCCAGCAGCCCCTTGTGTGTTCAGCAGGTGCTCCCTGTTTCCCAGGCCTTTAGCTGACCTCCCCATGATGGATAGACATTCAGCAGCATAGTCCCCACGGGCAGCAGCTCAGTCACTAACTGGGCACATCATAAGTGATATGCCCTATTGCAGAGCTGTGCAAAAATGAGTGCTGTATTTGGGTTCAGGGACTTTGGGTGCTGTTGGGACTGTGTTGGTGTTTGTGTGCAGGGAGGGCCCAGCCTGCTGGTGCTGGCAAGTGGAGTTGCAACAGATAGAGAACCACCACACACAATCATTTGTATAATGGTTAATTACTTTTAGACCTTCTTGCTCTGGAACACAGTGTTTGTGTTTTGCTGATGCTTTGGCATTTAAAAGCACTTGGAATTATTTCATTATTGGATATTTTTTACCTCACATAGATATTTTCTTCAAATGTACTGGTTTAGGTTTATAGTCAGGTATGCTTGTTTATCTGTACTTACTCATTCACTCTGAGCATCCTGTATCCTCATTTACCTGAAGTTTTTGTTAAGTCCAGTGAAGTATTTCCACTGGGCTCAGTGAGAGCCAGTCCTGATTCATTTGATTTGTTTTCAACATGAGATGGAATTTCAAACTTAGCAGTCTTATGAAATAAAGAAGGATTCAGGGTATTACCAGAAAGTGAGTGAGATGCAGTGACATTTTTAATTACTTAAAAGGCTTTTTTCTCTCTGGGTGGGTGCCACAGTGTAGGTATTTATGTATCGCATACCTCCCTCTTTCTTGGATACCTGGCAGAGGGAAAACTGAAACACTTTGCTGTATGTGAGCATTTGATTTCAGAGGTGGGACCAAAATATGTGTATTTCTTCAAGGCAAAATATAGTTTTCGAAGATCAGTGTCTACTTAGTAACAGCTTCTGGCCAGATTCAGGGTGGCCAAGAGAAATGGGAACTTTGCTCTTAACATTACAGCATTCGGATTAGGGATTTGGTGTTGACATAAAATTTAGAAAGAACATGCTGCTTTCCTTCAAAAAATGTGAATGATGATGTGAATTAGGACTGCAATGGGGCTGCCATAGGTTTTTGTTGTTGAAGATCCATCAAGATGCCCCACTGTTCTATCCTACCATGCAGAAATTCCCTGATCTTGAGAAAGTATTTAATTTTTTTTTCTTTCCTGGCAACAACCAGCAAAATCATCACTCTGCTCTCCCCAAGGAGGGTAGAGTTTGCACTTTTGTAGGGTGCAAAGTGACTTTTGTGGATCATGTCATTTTACAGGACCTTAGGCTTTGGATAAGCTGGCTAGCTGACACTGGAGAACAGACCTCAGAGCAATTAATTGTAAACTGAGTGAAGCTTATATGTCAAAGACAGACTGAACTTTAATTAACATGAAGCTTAAGACATGCATTTTT
This sequence comes from Agapornis canus, assembly GCA_036873685.1. NCBI lineage: Eukaryota > Metazoa > Chordata > Aves > Psittaciformes > Psittacidae > Agapornis > Agapornis canus. Next base: position 17,678 of record JBAFWW010002223.1, read on the forward strand.
ATACTCTAAATGAGCTATTTTAGAACACACTAAAAAAGCAGTGAACTCACTGAATTTTAGCAGAAGGTAAAGGTAAAACTTTGGCCTTTATAAGTTTCATAGCTCTATTGAAATCCATGCCTTGCCATCTTGATTTAAATAGTTTACAATCTGGAGCCTCTTTTGCATTCTATATGATTGTTTAGATTTAGTATTTCCTGAGTTTGTAAATTTATTTTAATCAATTTTTGCTAACATTTGCAATAAATTCCTTTTAGGGAACTTTTACTTTAAAAATATCTTCAACCTGGTTTTTCTTATTTCCTATCTTATTTTCTAGCAAAGATGTTTTCAGCTTAAGGCAGATACAAATGAAAACTCAAAAAAAGACATTTTATTGCCAAAAAGCACTGGTATAATTCAAAAGCACCTCTTGCTAAATCATTTGTGAGTGTCTCATCAAAAGCATAGGATATGGTTTTGTTAGCACAGATCAGGTCTTTGAGAATGGTTGTCATGCGCTTTCTTAATCTTAGTCATTTTAACCTTTTTACAGTTCTTTCTACCTTACCCTCTGAGCTCTGTTTTTCTGTAATTTTTTTGCTGCCTTCCCCTTCAAAGGCAAGTCTGCCAGTGTTCTTGTGATTAACTTTTATATGTCTGAGTTTTTCAAAACACTATCAGGTTATAACATACTGTTTAAAAGCCCATACTCATCTTTTTTGATTAATTCTACCTTTCTTTATCAAACCAGAAAGCTTTGTCATATCCTGTTTACATTTCAGCTTGTATTTTATTTCATCCTTCAGAAAGAGGATTAAGATACTGGGGCAGAATCTGAAATTTAAGAGAAAATTTGCAGTGTCCCCTGTTCTTCCAATCTGGTAACTAGCTGGGTTACCCCACTTCATTTCTAAGAAATAGCAGTGATGGCTACTTATTTTTCTAAGTGTTTTATATTTCCTTATGTCTCAATTATTTTAACTAGAGATATGACACGATATCATTAAAAACTCAAAGGATTTTTTGTTGTGGTTGTTTAAAGAAGATACAGGCAATGCTTCTGCTCATAAAGCATATATAACATTTTATTTTAAAAACTTCCTTTGTTCCATAGATTAAGGTTAGATATTGGGCTTAAAAATGTTTGGCATTTCTATTTTTATGGTGGTTGCAGAATGGGAAAAGTCTAGTATAACTTAATGTGTAGAAAAGAAAGCCATCGTTACTGTTGTGCTGCTAGTTTTAAATGGGTAAAAGTTAATAATTTACGTGTAGCTGTATTTTGGCACTTTACTCTTTCCAGCTGACCTTTCTCCCTGAATATGTCCTACCTCCTTTTCATCGTTGCTCTTTTCCAGTGGCCCCCCCTCTGAATCTCCACTGTGGAATATTATGAGGAGAATGCACTGAGTTCTCACTTGCACTCGAATGAAAGACCTGATTTGTTAATTTGATCTCTTTTTTAAAAATAAGATCTAAATTAAGTATTATCTTAATCAGCAATAAAATACATTCTTTCAATTACTTGTTTCTCTGACTTATTAAGAGAATGCTAAATAGTTTCAGCGAGTATTGTTGTAATTGTTTCCTCCTTTGATTTTCATTTCCTTAGTTGTCATCATCTCCTGGCAGCAGCAGCAGCTGTAAAGCAGATCTTTCAACAGCCTTGTTAATTGTGTAGAAATTAATCTGATTTTAAAAACCTTATTGATATACAGTTTCATGTGCCTTAACATCCCTGCTCACCTCTTTTAGCCAGTGTTCTTCATCATCTCATGCCTACCTAATACACAGGTTGGGTCATTATCTCTGCTTGCCCTTGAGGACTCGCATGTTCCTGTGGGGTCAGATTTCATTTTGGTGTTCCTATCAAGTGCACTGAATACCTTCATAGATATACAGAAGGAAAGTGAAATGCACTCATGGCTTTTATGTCTGTAAGAAACATTTTTCAGCCAGTCTATCTTCCTTTCCATTCTCTCTGTGTGAGGGGAGATAACGTAAGTTATATATGTACAACTTCAGTGAAGTGCATTGCTGTTGCCTTGTCCAGTTGCCTATTGCCTGGAAATCAATTACCCATAAATCAGGAGGTACACTTGGAAGAAGCTTTGAGCCTTACACCCACATCTGCTAAAATACTGACCAGCTAGTGGCCAAAGGATGTTACAAATATCCTCAGTAACATGAAACATGAAGTTTCATTCTTGACAGGCTTTCAGATGAGCTAGAAGTACATGATGACCAGCGTTCACATTATGCAGGCAGCTGTCTATGTTTTTGTAAGAGGAAAGATAAGGCTCCTTTATGGAATAGAAATTGTAAAAATAAATTAACATATTAAAAATCTTTTGTAATAGAGGAAAATCTTCTGATAGTTTTCCACAACTCCATAAAGAATACTAATTTTAAAAAATACAGAGAAGTTTTTCTGTAGTTTTTACTTACTGCCATATGGCACTAAGCCAGTAAGAAGGATATTGTTAAGTCATACAAGTATAAATAGAAGTTGTATGCAATTGAACAGTAGATTCTCTTCATGATTCTACTTGTGGTCATTGCAGCTTTTGTGGTACAGGTTATTAATTTTAGCATTCGATCTTAATTTCCAGACTGTAATCTGCATACCTTAATTGTTCTGTCTATAATAAAAGGTTGCCTCTTTCTTCCAGTCTTATGTATCAGCCCACTGGTAAAGAGCAGCATCCTCTCAGTATGCTGGTGAAATGATAACTTATACATCATTATGTAAAGTGCTGCAAAGTGTTTTGCATTTCCTTAGGATAAGCAGTGACACAGAAGGATGAAATTTTATCATTTTAAAGATGATAAAACAACAGGTTCTCTATGCCAATACAAGTGACAGAGGCAGGCGTAGCTTTTTCAACTTCAGTGAGATTTGGGTCAAGTTCTTAAAAAAAAAATCAGACTGAAGCTGTCTTTTCTACACATGTATCTGTCAGTAAAATGAGCAGCAATTCTGTTGTCTCAAGGAACTTTAGGTGAGGAGCCCATGCACTCCCTAGCTGATGACTAGAGCTAGATTAGTGGGTTCGTTCTTTAGAGCTGCTATTTCATGGCTCTCAGCTGAATGGGAGATGAAGGCTGAGTGTTTTCTTCCTCTCATGTTGTCACACAAAGTCAGGAATCTGGGGAAGAAACTCAACATGCAGTTCAGGCTCATGAATACCTGAAAAGAAGTTATAACAATGATTTTGTTTGTAGAGTTGCTCTGTGTCTTATTGTCCACAATGCCAAACAGCAAAACAAGAAAAAATTACAAAATGCGTAGCGAAAATGCTTTTTGAGAGTTACAAATAGACTCTCCATGAAAATCCCAGAGTCAAATCCCAGGAGAATAGGTTTAGCCTTTCATCCCTATGAGACGGATAAATTGAGTATTATGCAGCTTACAACTAGTGTTTCTTTTGGATAAGAGATATAAAACCAGTGTCCCATCTTTCATGCATTGACACCAGACTGCTTGATATTTTAACAAAGATGATTTTTATTTGGGAGACTAAGAGTTCTTCTTCCTTATGCTAGCTGAGAGTTTCATTTCAGTGACTGTATATGTGCTGTATATATTTGCAAAGTCTTTGCATTTGTTCAGATGAAAAGATATGCCATAGTATTAAGTTATATATATATAAAACATGAGACCAATTGAAAATTTATTCCTATTGTGAAATGCAGTCTTTTGCCAGTGACTACTCATTTAAGCTCTGCACATATAACTTGAACAGAAACACAGAAATGGAGAACAACCCTGTGCTAAGGCACATCTTCAGTTACTGTGCTGAAGTAGTGTACGTATTCGAGCAAGCCTTGAATTTGTTAGTCCAGGACTGGTAGCAATGTAGGTGTGGCTGCAGCCTGAGGCATGCAGAGGCAATATTCTTTTGGAAGTGATAAAAGAATAAAGAACAGTGCTGAGTATTAAATTTGCAGCCACAGGTGAGACTACATGTGTACGCATGCATACTCATGCTTGACTTAAGGTTGCTTTCTAAGAGTAGATGACTTGTGCTGCAGGAGTTCTTTTCCAGAAAGTGTTTGGGTTTGTGGAAATGCTACAAGGCAGTCTTGCTAGGAATGGGACAACTTTTTTCCTCAGCTTCCAGAGACTTTAGATTCTGTCCTTTTTGAACAGGTCTTGTGTTTACGGTGTAAGGTGACAGAAATGACAAGACATTCCAGAGTGCTATCTAAGTGTCAACTGTCATTTGTTAAGTGGGGTTCATCTCTCACTTCTCTTTTAGGTTCTTGAGCTAAGCTAATAGTTTAAACTTGTTTTATCATGAATATATACAGATATATATACATGAAGTGAATAGTTTTCCCTACCTATCTTAGATGCCTGTTTTCTTGGAGGCTCACTTTCTGCATTCGTTGAAGGCGTAATTAGCAACTTTCAAGTTGTCAAATAGAACCAGAAAAGTCCTTCAGATTCTTCATCTTAAGTCTTCATACCTGTTTTTATACTGCCTTATGCTGCCACTTTTGTATTACAAGGCAGAGAGTCTAAACCAGGTTTTAAAATAGTTCTGGTTTTCAGGTAGGAAAATGTGTCTTTTATTTTGGCTACCTTTTTGTTAAATGCATCTCAAAATGAGAGTTGGACAACCACCCACAGGAAGTCTACTCGGACAACATCCTTGTGGAAAGACAAGGTGCTGTTTAAAGACTAACACACAATCTGTAGAGTTCGCAGAAGAGTAGGAGTCAAAATCCTCAGATATTTGGAAGCTCCTTCAATACATTAATGGTTTGAAACTCTTTTATAAGGCAGGTTTATTCACACCAGCCTATGTTAATACGTTGCATCTTCCTTGCAAATGCCTGCTTATGTCTCTGTGGAGCACTTGGAAAATACAAAATACCTTAGAAGGGATCATGAAGGCTGCCAGATGATATCAGATGAGTCAGAGGTCTGTTACTTAAAAGGAATCCTGCAGGACTCTTGTTTTGCTGGTTTCCATTCTCCTCTGGTCTCCACTGGAGACTAATGGACTAATTGGGCTAAAATATTACTCAAATGAAGCTGCTGCCCTTTCTTAAACTAAAAGGGTTATCGAGCCACTGTTGTAATTTAATTATTCAACACAGAAGAAATGAAGAATAAATTAGTTATAAATATGAGTGGGATGTCTTTTTAATATACAGTCTGCTCTGTGTTATTTTGCAGTATGTGCTCTGTTAAAAAGAGAAGAACTTAGTAAAATAAAGGTGGTGCAAGGTACCAAGGGGGGATCTGCAGGACAAAACCTGCAGAGTTTTAAGCTTTTCCAACCAGTGGCAATATCTTGCTTACCACATGTTTGGCTTGTGCAAAAGAGAGGAGTAATGTTCAGATTTGAATATTATGTCTGGGTTTAGATTTTGAGCTCCCAGATTTGGTTTGTCTGTATTGGGAAGGGTCTTGTCTGTTTATCTAAGTGCTTGTGGGATGCACCAGATGAGACTATACAGGATGATCATATGAACACAAATCTGCTTCTACTGTGGACAGAAAATACTCTGGATGTTGTCTGACAGAACCCTTCTTTACTGGGAAAATGAGAGGTGGGGGATGAATCACAGGATCTGACATAACTTCTAGTGTCGGTAGGGAAGGACAGAATAAACCAACAAAATCTATTGAATTACCAGCACCAGATAGTGTTCATCCATGAGCTCTAAAGGAATTAAGATGGGAAATACACACCGTAACAGACCATTTGGAGGAAACAACAGCGAGGAATAGGGTTAGTAAACACAAAAATAAATATGTTATATTGCTGAAGAATTAATGTGGTTTCTGTTAACAGAAGTTGTGTTTCACAGATTGCTGCAGTTCTGCAGAGGAGTCAAGAAGAGATCCTGGTGTTACCTACTTTGATTTGAAAAGGCATTCAACAGGTGCCTTGCCAAAGGCTTCTGGAAAAACTTAGCTGTCATGAGATAAGGAGTAAGAGTCTCTATAGATAAATAATTGGCTAAAGGGTAGGAAACAAAGGGCAGGAATAAATAGACAGTTTTGACAGTGTAAGGAAGCCAGTGGTGTAGTCTCATAGGATGTCTGTGCTGCTATGATATCTGTTGCTCAACGTAGGATAAATGAGCTGAGAAAGGAAAATTGTAAAAAGAAAAAAAAATAAAATGGGTTGCAGCTGCTAACAGGTTATTCAAGGAATTCAAACCAAAACAGATTGCAGAGAAGGATTTCATGTTAGGGAATGGCTGGTCAGTAAAATTAATGGCGAGTAAAAATCCATGTGTATAAATTGTGAGTTAATATATATGGGGGGGGTGGGGAAGGGAATAATTCTAATTTTGCATACAAAGTGGTAAACTATAAACTTGCTTACCACTCAAGAGTGCAGCTCAATGCTTAGTATCAATGAATGAATGAAACAAACAGTATGCTTGAAGTTATTAGGAAAGGAACAGAGAACAGTATTATGTGCTGTATTTATGTTATTATCACGTCAATAGAGTTATATCTATGGTTCAGCCACATATGGAAGGCTGTGTTCCTTTCTGGTTGTTCTTCCTTCTCCCCTCATCTCCAATGTAGAAAAGATGTAAAAGCGTATGGCAGCTAAAATCAACAGTGCAAAGTGACTTCCACATGAAGAAGAGTAAATTGAGATCCTTAAGCCTGCAGGAGATAAATGATAGCAGTCTCTAAAATTGTGAGTGGCTCCACAGAAAGTGAATAGGAAATGCATGTTAACACTTTCTTCCAACACAGAACTAGGTGACAGTAAAAGGATCCAGCATGTCACAGAGTCGGAACTGCTTTTGCTTATAACATGTAGTTAAACTGTCAGTCTTGTTGCCCTAAGATGTCATGGCTACCATGTGCTGGCATGGTTCAAAAAAGGGGTTAGACAAATTCATGGAAGAAAAATCCATTAAGGACACCAGCATTACCACGAGAAAGCTGCTGCAGGGTAGGAGAATATACTGAGGAATTGCTGCCTTGTGATGGCCCTATTTTTGTATTCTTTCCTTACCATCTTCTTGTGGCACTGCATAAGGCAGATGATAGTACTGACCTGAGCAGTGGTCTGTGGTCTGTTACCGTCATTCCCATGTTATAATTTTATGTAAGGTGTCAGTGGCTTAGAGTGTGTGTGTATGCAAAGTCCTTTTACTTTACTAGTTTGTAGACAGGAAAGTATTAATGATTTGCAGTTTGGGGGGCTTGACAGGAAAGGAACTGTAAAAACAAGAATGTGTGAATATGTATGAGACTTCACTGGTGTCCTGATAACAGAGCTCTTTCATGATCATCCTGTAGTTGCCTGCTCAGTTGTTTCAAGCAGTATTTATGGGGTGATCAATCAGCAAAAAGCTGTGGTATAAACTTTTCTTTTTTCTATCAACTTCACAGATCACACTGCCCCAGCAGCTGGTTGGCCACAGGGGCATATTACATTCATATTACAATGAGGGTCAGCCATATCAGTGTACAATGCCAGAGCTGCTGAGAGAAACCACTGGATTTCCATTTGCTGTGCTCTTGATAATTTCACAGTGGACACACTAAACTTGCTAAAAAATGCAACCTTTTTCCAGTTGATATCAATGGAGATTCTCTCAGTTCTGTCCTTTCTTTTAGCTTGAATATGAACTAATTTGTTTGAATAGAAATCATATTATATGTTTTCCCTGCACTTTTTCCTCTTTCCATAAGCAATGGCTGGGAACCTGAAACGTAAGAGCAATCTGTTTCAGTAGAACTGTGTATCTAACTCCACCAAGAGTCTCTTAAGTCCTTGCCAATGGATTACAACTACCAGTTTGCTTAGCTTAGTGTTATGAATGGACCTACACATGAGTAGTCAGAAAAGCACCAATAGTTTATAGCTAGTGCGGCCATTGAGATACAAATAAACATTCAACTATTTTATGTTTCAACTTCTGATGTACCTTTATTTGTTTGGAAGCTTAGATGGTTCAAACATAATGAGATGCACACAGACAAAAAGTTAAGTGATTTATTCTAGTGGCTAGATGTGTTATAATATCCACAGCCAAGAAATATGAACTAATCAAGGATTAGATGTAAGAGTCTGTAAGAGCACCAGAGATAAATGACTGGGAGATCTAACAGATCTAAGCTGAGGGAGGCCAGGTACAAGTTAAAACAGCTCATTAAAAACATCTATGTTAATAGGACATCTCATTGCCTAACTGCAAATGTGTCTTACGTTTTACATAGTCATTAACTCAATTGTTCATGAGTCTGCTCCTGGTATATTAGGGGCTTTTAACAGGTTCTTTTTTGAAGGGAATATCATTTGTGCTTTGTTCAAATAATATAGGATAATATACATCCCCATAGTCTTATTATTGTATTCTTATATTTAAAAGGCAAATTGTTGAAACTGTATGAAAATATAAGAATGGTTTAAAGGAATAAAATACCTGGACATTGTTAATTCTAAGGTAAAAATATATGATGGGGTCTCAACTTTAGGGCTGTATGTTAATTTGCAAAATATATTAGACAATTACTCTGATAATATATTATTTGGTCTGGTATCATTTTTGTTTTGTCATCTTAGCACTGCACTTTGAAGAAGATGCAAACGATCACACAAATACTGAAACCAGAAAGGGACGGGGGGGAGGACGTACACTTCTGTGGACAAAACTCTTGTCAGTGCTGATAATGCAAGAAGTAATTCAAGGGGAAGTAGAAAAAGCAGGGAGTGCAGCTGTCTGTAATTAATTGAAGGAATAATATAATAACTGTTATTAGAACAAGCTAAACAATAGTTTTGGCAAATATTTTTGTAGCTACTTAAATCAGTAATGAAGATGATAAGCAACCATCACACAGGCAGCATCAATGTACTACTGATGATCAAAGGCAGCAGTCAGCAGAGGGTGACTGGCAGGCAACAACAGCGGAAACCTGCCGAAACCCCATCTCACTCTTTCCTCCCCGCATCCTCATCCTCCTATCTCCTGATATGACACTGTTGGTCTCTCATCCTGGGAAGGCTCCCCTTGCCAACTGTGAGCCAAAGCAATGTGGGGTATGCAACGCACTCCCATGCAGACATGCTGAGAAGCCCTCCTGGGTGTCGCAGCAGCTGCCAAGGGCCTTGCTCGCCCTTTGCTGGACCCATACCTGCTCTGCTCTGGACTGGTCCTGCTCTGCAGCAAACAGGCAGCCAGTTCCAGCTGCTTGGCATTTAAACGTTACCATAGTGATGAGTAGTGGACACTGCCACCTTTCTCTTTTTAATTAAAGAACAGATGCAGGGAAAGCTGATCTCTTGGTGACCCTCTTTGAGCTGACATCAACACGCTAATTGTTTTCAATTCTTTTCTTCCCGCAGCAGTTGCAGCTCTGTCCTTGGTTCCTATCAAGGTCTTGCCTCCAGTTAAGTTACAGAAGCAGTAACTCTTTTCACAGGCTCCCTTTGGGGACAGTTTCAAGCAGTGACTGCTTCAGAGCGACTAAACTCACTCCTCTCTATTAGCAAGGCGGGTGCAGATGAACAAATACTCCTGCCTGTGATGGGGAACTTCTGGCTTTCCTCTGCTAAAAACAATCAGCAACACTGCTAAACAGGGATTTGCTCAGGGAATCCAGAAAACTGTATAATTACGAACATATATCCTTCCAACCTCCCTTCACTTTTCACCATTTCAGTACAACTCAATAGACAAGGCAGTTGTGATTGGGATGGATGTGATTTGGGAAAGTCTCCTGCCTTTCAATCCCACTTCAGCCCTCAGCTCAAAAAGCAGCCTCAGCTATCTGCTTTAGTTTCCACTTTCATAAAATAGCAGTAGAATTGTCATTCACTTGCTGTAGAAAAATAATTGTCTTTTGCCCAGATGCTTTACCATGTAAAATATTTTATGAAGAACTGCTGCTAGAGCAGTCAGTCTTTATCAGCAATTGGTGCATGCCAATGTCAGAGATTGTTATGGCTTTTCTTTAGGGGTTGAAATTGCACATGGTATTCATGTTAATGATAGTCAAAAAATACATTATTTAAAGGCTTCTGCTGTATTATTTGCCCTTTTTTCTTACCTTCAGGCTAGAGTCAATAGGCAGTTTAGCTTGAGAAAAACAGTCACCAAACAAGAAAAGGGATATTATTCATCCCATGCAGGTGTAAGCAAAACAAAAATAGTCTCAGATACCAAATTCAGACTTGCAGAAAGCACTTGCATTATGTAAGTTAACTGGTGATTGCCACTGGATGTCCTCATTGCTGAAGTGTAGACTTTGGCTACAGAATCCTAAAGATCATCAGTGACAAGAACCCTTGAATGCAGGAGACTATTCAAACTGTTTATACAGGGATATGGAAGGGCTGAAATTCTTTGTTGTTGTTGTCTCCTTTATCTCTGGGCTTGCTTGAGTTGGAGCAAGATCTCATTTTCGTGATAACCTTACAAGGCAGGAGGTTATTTATACATGTTAAATGCATCATTCTAATACATTCACAACACTCAAAAAAAAAAATAATTACTTTAACTGTAGAGTCAAGGTATCTGATGAAGCAAGATTTACATCTGGGGTCATGAAATGCTTTGTGTATACCATGGCTTCTTTCCTTAGCATTTTGTCTATTTAAATGTAAAACAGAAACACAGAATAGGTCAGTTGGTCCATGAAGCTGGGATCATGTTGTCTGTCATGTAAATACTCTTTCTCTGGGAGTTCTTGGTGTATGTCATCTAAGAAGAAGACAAAGCCATTTAGATACTACTAAATATTTTTTTTTGTCCCTGGAAAAAAAGGCAGAAATTTTCTTTCTGCTATTCTCAACCTCAGCTGAGAATTGAGGTTGAAGAATAAAAGACTGACTGACCCTATCACTAATCTCCTTCACCAGTGTTCTATTACCTGCAAACAGATTTGGTTCTTTTTAAAATGTACCAGCAATGTGGCTTCAATAAGTGTTTAAAACAAATGCTTCTCGACACACAGATTTTCTTCATATGAAATAGGCAGAAATTACACAGCAGTGTTGAGCTGCACAGTACAAGCCCCAGTGAGCTTCCCTGGAGTTTGCTGAGTTTTAGGACGTAGGACTGTATTTTGCTGCATCGTGAGGATAAAGTGAAGGTGTGAAGTTCATATCTGAATGTCAGCATCCCACAAGTAATCTTTTAATGCATTATGCTCCCACTTCAATTTGTCTGTAGGCATTTGAATTTTCTGTATCAAGTCAGGGAGAGCTGACAGGCACAGCCAAAAATGCACATTGGCCTTCTATTCAAGTGAGACAGTGTGGGGTTTCCTTTCCCAGCAGAATTTGGAGTCTCGTTTATTTGACTGTAGCTCAAAAATGGCAGACTATTCATTTAAACTAAAATGCTAATAATAATACTGATGCAGAAAGACCTTTAATAATTTTAAACAATGGTGATTTGTGACTTCATTTATGCCAAGAACACAACCACAGAGAGAAGTGCTGTGTGCTGTAATAAAGTACAGAACGTAAGACCCAGCTTAAGCTAGGACTAAATGCTTGGTAGGTCAGTACATTCTGTCTTTGAACTCATCCACATTAAGCCTTTTTTACAGGATATGTAGCTGGAAGGGCAAGGCTTCTCGTGCCTTTTCTATGGAGAGCATCTGTGTGCTTTTGAGGTTTTATTGGAAGTTATTTGATGCTAGATGTTTGCTCCATTATGACAGTGATTTTTAACAATATTTTTGAATGAAAATGATTTGAACAGATTAGTAATTGGACCACCCATTTCCTTAACATCAGGAGGCCAATTTCCCTTTGAGAATTGTCAACTGCAAAGCCACAGTGCTTGAAAATTTATCCTAAGTTATATGTTTGGTTGCATTTATTTCCTTTGCCTCCAAATACTGGTTTGATATTTCCTTTGTTGTTGACAAGTTGTTGACAACATACTAAGGAAATAGGGCCGCAGCTTATTCAAGGGCCTCAGGTTTTCTTACATTTTTTTGAAGGTCATTCCTGTTAAGCATCTGATTTTGTCATATGCAAAGGTCCTGAAGTCAGATTCTTTAATATAGTATACTCTCATATTCAGAGAACACATAGAATCTGTTCGGCACCTTATCAATGGGGCTTACTAGTGGATTTCAGAAGGTTGTGTGCTATGCATTAAATATAGACCTGACTCTAAGCAGAGAGTCCTTGTAAACACAATGCCCATTTTACACTCTTGAAATTAAATTTGGTTTTATGTAACTCTTGCCATGTATAATATGGATTTCTAGTGAAAGCACATAGAGCTGAAACTCTGCATCCAGTTTTTGTCATGCACTGAGCATCGGATCTGTAATCAGCTCCTGCCTCATGCTCACCCACACCTGCAGTTCTTTTTTGAGATGATTTGCTCTGTATCAGTATGGTCAGCAGACCATACAGGGTTAACAGACCAGCTTCATCCAGTGGTTTGGCTCCTGAAGCCCATGGTCCTGCCCCATCTTACAACTGACATAACCAGCTTTGTTTCCTGGAACACCTTCAACACAAACAATGCACATCCATCACAGTACCCTGATGCTTTAGAGGTCCTCCATGCTGTGTGCAGGGTCTCGTTCAGAGGGAGGAAGGAAACTTGGGAGATGTGCTTTTGCTTTTCCCAGCTGGTAATTTTATTTTTTTCAATTGCTGGACAAGTAGATCCTCAAATCCATGTACAGCTGTACAGATTGTTTCTCTGATTTACTGGGAAGTTGTTGGACACTTTGGAGTCATGAGAACTGAAAATACTGCACCAACATATAGCTGGTCCACCTCACTTCTCTGGTCTAAGAGGGAGTCCACAAATTAAAGCCAGAGTAACATACTCTCCTTGTCTATCATAAAGTAGTATCCTGTTCCTTGTCAGTATGGAACCAGTATTATACAGATCCTTTGCCACATATAGGATAGGTTGACATGACAGAAGGACACTGTTCAGAGTAACTGCTGGAGATTGTCTGCATAAGGTTAATTTGCTGTGGGATGTATGGAGGGATTTATAGTCATCCATAGCTATTGGAAATAGGAATCCCAGTTAGGAAGCAGGCATTACACAAGTATGTGGTGAAAAGACAGAAACCCATAAAGCTGCAAGGGTCCTTTTGTAAAATGCATGTGAGTAGCCAAGTGGGACAATAGTAACACTGCTAATTCATTTAATTAATATGTAATTTACTTGCAGTAGTGTTCATTTTAGTCTGTCTTTCTTCAGAAAGATGTTTTCTGCTGTAGTGAAGCTGTGATTCATTTCCATTTCACTACTTTCATTTTCACAGTCTCTTTGTTAATTGTCAAGGCCTGTTTGATGATTATAGTGGCTAGTAAATGCATTACTAAATTATGGTCATGAGCAACAATAGGAAAAAAAAAAAAAAAAAGACCCTTTTTTTTATTTTTCATTTTTGGGTTTTTTTTTTTTTTTTTTTTTTTCCCTTCTTTTTGTCCCAGACAAAAGATTGTGTTTTGGACTCTAGCAAAAACAAACAGTGTAGTATTTCTCCTACCCAGCTCGCTTTGTAGCTTCTTTGCTGTTTCACTTTCACATGCTTTCCTCATGGGGTTACATATATTTGCTGTATAGCAGCCTGGAATGTACAATATGAAGTAGGGCAGAAGTTTAGGTACACTGAAAATCTGTTGATGCAAGGGCTATGCAGGTATCTTGGTGCACCTTAGAGGGAACTGCAAGTCTCTGAAGCATCCTATCACTCCTGTTGCCTGCTCCTCAGGGTAGGTCCCCCTGAGAAGGGTTTCCAGCTAGGCTTGAAAGACACTAGCTTGCAAATTAGATAATTCTGAACTGAAGTCTGCTTTTCAGCAGAAAGGAAGGATGTCAGTCACTAAGCCACAATTTAGGGCACAAAAATTCCAGAGAAATGTAAACACCATCCTTGGGTTTACATTTGTGTGTGTGATTCTATTAAGTTAAACTGTGCAGAAGGAAATACAGCTTTAGACTTTTGCCAAGTTGGTGTCAAGCTCGGCATTACTACAGGCATTTTAGTAAAAACTCTCCACAGAGGATGATATTTGTAAGCAAGTCTTTAAATTTTTTAACTTGGTTTTACTTTTGATGTTTTGCTCCTGCTCAACAACAACAAGTAAGAAAATAACTCCTTTCAGTCTGGCTCTAATTTCAGTCTTCCTCCTTTGTCATGGTTTAAACCCAATCACGCAGCTCGTTCACTCATTCAACCCCCCTTTCTTGCCCTCCCCTGCTTCCAGAGGGATGGGGAGGAGAATCAA